>JARHVA010007170.1:242500-322500 GCA_037957365.1 Torreya grandis | reverse complement strand
AAAACTATTATTAGAGAAAGTTTCATTAAATGATAAAGTGAAATATATTATGTGGAAACACTTTTTAATAATAATAATAATAATAATAAATAATCCCCTTTTTTTAAAATTCAAAATATTTTACCCATGAAAAATTAGAATTTATTAAAATATTTCCATCGATTAGGTGTAAAACATGGTCTTTATTCATAAAAATAGTCTCTTCCCCATAAATTAGTCACTCTAGATACATCTATATGGTCAGATTTCACTGAAAATGAATGAATTCACTAGAAATCAATCAACGCCATGCATGTTTGTTATGTAGATTTGGATTTTTAAGTGTCTATTTAAACAACAAAAGGATGAATCACATTTATTAACTTCTACAAACATATTAAATAAGTTTTATCTTATCTAAAATGTATAAAATCTAAATCATAAAACTGACATAAAAAATCCACCAAGAGAACAAATTGTAACCCATAACAAATTTACAATCATCCTATGAATTTTAGACCATTACAAATGCAATGAAAGAGAAAAAATTTACCCAAAATTCACTAAAGGTAAGCTTCCCCTAAAATAATGCCTAAAATGATGAAGATAGCCTAAGACTCCCACTTTGATATCATATTATAATTTTGGACTCATTATGATCAGAATTATTAATATTAGACATAGATCACATCATACACAATAGATAGAAACATAAAAATTGGATAGAAAAGTGTATTGCTAACATTATATTAACACTACACAAAGGCAATATTTGAAATATACAATAAATATCTCACTACTTATTATTCATATCACCCCCAAGAAATATGAGAGTAAGGGCGAGCCTTGATTTTATAAAACCTAAAAGGCCTCATAAATTTAGGTGGTTGAATAAATGTAATTATTTACAAGTGGTTACATAAAATCCACTTTGGTGTGAAACTCAGACTTTAGTTCAATTTTCCATGTCTAAGTAGGATTATTTTATAAATAAATAAATATGAAATACTAGGATAATTAATTACTCAGAAAGTAAATTTAAGATGTAATTATAAGTTTACACTAACATAGTCAATAGGGGGTACATGTTTTTAATCCACTTAATTTATTTGATATTATTATCGTGGTACATAGGGTAGAGTAAAAAATACTATCCAACAAGAGGTAGGCATTCAAAATCATCAAATATTATAAAACTAGCATTATAATTCGCTCAATCTACTAGGATGACACATTAAAAAAATAAAAAAGAGAAAAAGTTTTATATTTTCTATTGTGATATAGAATAAATTCATGAACATAAATTTTTTGAAAATAAGTTCTTCTAAATTGAGGGTGCATATGGAAAATATGAGGATGAATAAATAACATTTAAGGTTGTTGATGAGCCAAAAGGGGATTTAGGAGATCCATAATTAGATATCTCTTTCCATGCTATTTTAGGTATTACCACATTGAAAACCCTCAAGGTATTGGGTTTATTTTAAAAAATAAGGTGTCACTATTGATTGATTCTATAAGTACTCATAACTTTATCAATATTAAGTTGGATATGCACTTGAACTATTTTTTTTATCCAACTCCATAAATATAGGTAATGATTAAAAATGGGTGTATATTCAGTTGTTTAGAGAAATTTCATAGTATTAAAATCACCACATGAGACTATTTTATATATTTACCCATGTTTTTCATTTCCATGGGTGGAGAATACATTATGTTAGAAGTCTAATATCTTGATACCTTTATAATGGTTAAGATGAAATACCAATATTTATTCATTAGTTTTAATTTAGAGGGTAGAAAACTTGAACTATGTTGTTTGCATGTAAATTATCCATAGCTAGTGAGCTCTCATTATATTTAAAAAAGGCTTAAAATGGGTGAAAGTGGGTTCTTGGCATAGTTTTTATCATTAAAATCACAAAATTTAAAGGTGCATACACCACTAGATATACAAGAAAATTATAGAAGGAAACTTAATAGTTTTGAAGAATATGCTAAAAGGATTTACCCTAAAAAATATCATCACTATTCCCTTCAAATAGTATTAAGGATCCAACCACACACCATCAAATATTATAGGTACCTATGTGTGAGAAATATTGAGATTGAGAATATGTTATAAGATATGTTGGAAGCATGTATTATTTTTTCATAATCAAAAAGGCTATTCCTCTCTAATGATGATGACATGTAATAAGGATGACATTTATTACTTGTTTTCAAACTATAGTTAATGTAAAAATTACACCATCAAATGTAATTTTCTTATATTAATAATTGATGATTTAATATATGAGTTACATGGTGTTGTTTATTTCTTAAAACTAGATATTTGTTTTGGGTATCATCAAATTAGAATAAGATATAATAATATTCATAAGATAAACTTTCAAAACACATGAGGGTCACTTTGAATTTTTGATGAAGATTTTTGGCCTCACAAATGAACTAAATATAATTTAAGATTATGAACTCTATCTTTAATCCATTTCTATGTAAGTTTTTCTTATTTTTATTAAATGACATATTAATATATAAAAAAACATGGGAGGAACATTTACAACATATGAATTAGGTTTTAGAAACTCTTGAACAACATCAAATTTTTGATAATCCTTCCAAGATAACTTTTGGGGTCAAGGAAGTGAAATAATTGGGTCACATTAACTCTCATGAATGTGTAAAGTTGGACCCTCAAAATATCAAGGCCATGGTAGAATTGAAAGCACTTAGAATAATCAATAACCTACAAGGATTATTAGGGAATATGTTTTACTATCATAGATTATAAAAAATATATTACATCATAATAAATCCAATCAAAAATTTATTGAAATATGATTCCTTCCATTAGAATGAGGCAACCACTAGTGAATTTGAGAAGCTAAAACATTCCATGTGCACCACTCTAGTTTTATCCACTCCCAACTTTTCAAAAAAAATCATTGTTTAATGTGATGTTTTGTTGTATGGTCTGGGTGAAATACTCATGTATGATGGGTGAACCATTACATATGAGACTCGCCATTTCAAATCTAAGAATATGTTTAATTTTATTTTTGAGAATGAAATGTTGGTCATGTAGTCAAACAAGGTAGACCATATATAATGGGAAGACACTTCAAGGTGAAGAAATATCATGGAAATGTGAAATACTTATTGGAACAACATTTATATTTTGAACAATAAAAAAATGGTTTATAAATATGTTGGGATATTACTTTAAGATATGTTCCTGTAAATTTATAAATACACCATTGGGAATTAAGCCTATTTAGTAATTAATTAACATAGAATTTTTTTTTCATATTTATTAAATAATTAATTTTGAAATATAACTTATAGTAAAGTCCAAGTTTCACACCCACATAGAAACTTTCACTAAAGTCCAAGTTGCATACCAACATGGACTTTATAAAACTCTTTGTATTTATGAAACCACTTATATTTATGCAACTTATTTTATTTATTAGGCTCTTCATGATTTCTAAAATCAAGCCTCTCCTAACCCATTTGAGTAATGAAAATTCTTATGTAAAATATATCCTAAGATTAATATAGAAGAGAGTTCTATTATTTTGTCAAAATTACTTTATATAATATTGTAGGTGGACAAATACTAGATTATTACCTTAGAGTGTATAATTTTAAAAATATCTTGTGTGTTATCCAATATCTCCTCTTAATGGATATGATGGCTCCATAGTGTTGGATATAGCATTTTTCTTCTCACTCAACTAAAAAATAGGGATTGAGCCAAGATGAAAAACACAACTTGAAGTATATTTATGCTCATAAATATTTCTTATCAAATTAGAGTAAGTGTAGCCTAATAACTATATAACAACATGTTTATTAGTGAAATACATGTGTATTAATGCCTTTTATATAACAAATAATATGATTATAATCTTTCCATTGAAGCTCATGAGGTTCTTGCATAAAGTGAGGAACTAATCCAATAGAAAAGGATAAAGCAAGGTAGATATCAATCATGTAAGTGAGGATACGAATGAAATACCTATAAATGGTATCATCAACCAAGGATTTAGAGAACTTAGTTTAAATATTGACTCCAAACAAAAACGATGTAGATGCAAGTTTACAATTAAACATGTGAAATCTTTCTAAAATATCTAAGGCCTACTTGGGATATGAAAGAAATATCCCAGAGTCAGAGTGAATGATATCTAAATCAAGTAGGTAATGTATATTTCCTAGTTATAGAGTGAGTAATTTATAAAATAAAGTAGTGTATAAATTCAAATTTTGGTATATAAAACTATTGGTGAAGGGAATAATTCACATTTAAAATAGTGAAGATGAGATGTTTATGATAATAATGTCATCCACATAAATAAAAACCAAGATAATTTCATAATTATGTTATTGAATTTAGATAAGGTGGTCAAATGGAAACCTAATAAACCTAATGAGAGAAGGAAGGAATCCATATTCTCAAACTATACTTGTGGGGTATGATTAATTTCATAAAGGAATATATTTTACTAACATATAATGGAAGAGTCTTGGATAAAACCAATGGATTGATACATTTAGATATTCTCAATGTGAAATAATAGCTTAGGAAATACAAAAAGACATATGAGACCAAAGGCCTTGTCATACTTACTAAACCATTTGGGCTTATCATTACCCTAGAAATGTTATAATTATATGATATATGTGACTATATACTAACCTTTACTTTGTAATATGTTAATCATTTTTTATCTCCAAGTGTATAATTAATAATGAGTGAGTATTGGTGGATTATCAACCATAGTGTGGAAATTATAGCGAAAATAAGAGATACAAAAATGAGGAACAAGAACCACAAGGGTGCATGGTGTTGTGCACATTAATAATATAACACTCAAAAATGTGATTTCACACAAACATCAAGTGTTTCAAAAAAAGTACCTTGAAAAAGGAAGTTTACACTTAGTGTATTCACAAGAAATGGCCCACCAAACTACTTATAATTTCATAGTTGCATAAGTAAAATATGCATGTTTATTATTATAATGAAAAATGAAAAACTGAAAAGGATTATTCTTTGTAGAGCATAAGAGGATTATAACCATAAAAGAATCTATGTGGAAAAATATACACTTTAAAAAAATGGCTCTAAAAAAGGAGCTCACAGGGGGGATTTTCATATGGAGTGTGGACTAGGCATAGACACATAACATTATTCATTAAGTTATTGACAAATTTTATTATTTAAATCCTTATCTCACTTGGTCTATTTAACATTTCACTAACTCAAAATATATAAGGGAGATTTCATTATCCTATAAACATTGAAAATATCATACAAACATATCTATTTCAGTATTTTTTATCCCTATTAAATTTATATGATCCTTTAAAACATTTACTTACAATATTTATCTTATAGGATAAGTATGTGTTGGTTTGGACAAGGCCACATTACAACCTTGTCCACTAACACAACCTTTTCACTCATGTTCAAATGGTTAATTTTAAAAATCAAGGTATTTTACAACAAATCTATTGAAAATATTATAAATTCAATTAATAAAGATATTCCAAATATGCCCCTATAAAATCACATCAAGGAATTCACTTGAAACCATCTAGAAATCACTTGAGAAATCTAGTGCACATTGAGCAAAAGAGCACTATTTTTTCCAATTATAATTTTGATGCATTCTAATAGTCATATGCCAAGTATGAATATTGTTTATTATAGGTCAAGGGCATCCATTTTCATTAAATTAAATCAATATTCTTTTTACTTGAATATAATTTCAAAATCATGGATCACATAATCACCCTACATGGGGGAACTACATTATCCTAAGGTCTATGTGGGATACCTAGACAACTCTTAGATTAAATGGGGGTTTCTAAGGATAGAATAGTAATTCACCTAACCCTATTCCCCCATTTTTTAATTTTATCTCTATATTTTATATGTGTAGGAATAAAGTTTTATATTTTTAATGTCTTCTATGTGGAATATCAACATAGGATTAATAAAAAAACCTTGTAGATAGTCTTATAAACACATTCAAGAAATTGGGAAAAAAATAGAATAAAATAAACCTAAAATTAATATAAAAGTCCGTAATGTTCCCCTATCCTCCTTTTATTAACTTATCTAATCAAAATTTAAACTCCTACAATTGGCCATGACACAGTACATAGATACTTGTAAGCTATTTTTAGTCACATTAATATTGCATAGTTATAAATCAATATGTTTAAGAGAGATTTGCATATCATTAGTCTCATTTACTATTTTTATAAAATTCTATATCATATTGTATATTAAAATCAAATATGTATATTTCAACATTTCCCTTTCAATAGTTTGATATTTAATAGTTTGGATTTCATTCAATTAAAATAGATTCAACATTATAGTGAATCTACTAATTTAAGAACATTGTTTTTTGTTTTATTAGTTTTTGTGTGGATTACGGTTTTAGATGAATTTTATGATTCCAAAAAAGTAATAAATTCCTAAGTTTTTAACTTTGTTCTATTTTTGTTTGTTCTTATTTTATAAACTATGTTGTGATAATTTTCAAACTACTTAATGACTATTGTAAAGGGATACACAATGTTATGTTTACAAACATCATGGTATGAGGATTTTACCCCAATAATCATAGTAATTTTACAACACTAAACATATAATTTAGTTTTCATGTACTTATATATATATATAATGCCTAGGATCCTTTGTTTATACCTTAGGAATATTATTTTAGTTATTTGATTTGTGCTACACTTAAGAGGAACATATCACCCATGGAAGTTACCCTTATTTAACCATTATAAATAGGGTTATTAGTATATAAGTATGGTTTTTCCTTTATAATTAGTGTTCTAAAATATTTTCCTGAGACTAATCAACAAAAATTAAAATATATTTGATATCCCATACAATTATTTAAACTCTTTCCTAGATCGCCCCTATACCTTATTTTTATTTGTATTTAGCATTGTTTGATTCATAATTTATTTTATTCATAATGGGATAAATGATTACATATTTATTTAATATGTTTCATAGGATAAATAAATTTATTATGCATCTTGTATTCCAGTTAAACATGTTATTCATTATGTTACATAAAGGATAAATAATCAATCAAACTAAGTGGATAAAATGTATAAAATATACCGTAAAACACTTTCAATTATAATTTTTTCATAATTACCTCTATTAATTATCTTAAAAATTTACCATCATCACACAATATTTTTATCACCATTTGTGGGAAAGAGTGCATGTACCTTCCACATAATATTGAAATAAGAATTCTTAGATACACAAAAGAGTCTACCACTTAAATCTAGCATATGTCACTTACTTATTGATAACAATTATTGTTATAATATCAAATATGAGTTACTTCCTATCACTACTAGATGAAAAGTGGAATGTGGACAACCTTTTTTGCTTCCCCCTATTTTACCTTAACCTGCTTGTATTTGTGAATCCATTCTCACTATTCATTCATAACTCATATTAGATTCCAATGTTCATGTTGCTCAAAATAGAATAGGGTGATAAAATTTACCTCCATAATATAATATTATTATTCATATTGTTCTTCCTCTACCTCCTCCAATTAATGTTCCTTAATCGAAGGGGTGTGATGTCATTGACCAACTACATAATACTTTGGATAAAAATTATATTCTAGAGCTATTGAATAGAACACCAATTTATAAGTATATTTTATATAAAATTTTATGATATTCCACTCTTCTTATGGATGCAAAACAAACTTAATTTTATTATACCTTCTAAGCATATCAATAATTATAATCTTCCATTATTCATTCAAATATAAATATATGGGAAACTATTCAAGCGTGTATTAGTTGATATTGGTTTTGAGATAAATATTTGTAGCTATGAATTCATACTAAAATTGGGTTTAAATAAGGATAAAATTCATAGATAAGAGAAACCTATACATGATTTTAATATAAATTGAGAACTATCACATTCGATTTACTATTAGGCCAAAAAATGGTACACACTATTTTTCATGTCACACATGACCATCTAAAATATGAAATCATCTTGGGTCAGCCTTAGATACATTCAATGGAAGGTATACCTTTTTCATTTCATATATGCATAAAGGCTTTTCCATGATACACATTTGTATACAATTCTAGCTAATGATACACATTTCAATATTAAAAAATGACACAATCAAAATTTGATAAGGTCTCTATCATCCCACATAAAAAAACAAATTTCAATGACAATAATACATACTTACAAAGTTATTTATTTAATTCATTTAAATGGTACCCCACAAAGTGATCAAATTCCTAATTAAATATAAGAGCATGTCAAGGAAGTTATGCCAAATAAGTAAATTCCTAACAAAATAGAGGAACATATAAAATAAGTTATGAAAAAATATAATATTCTTAAGAGAATATATGAATTTATATTATAATATATGAAATAATCACCAACTCTAAATTTAAAAACAAATCATAATAAGGAACTACCATTATTGGTCAATTCAGAAAATTCATGTATAATTGAAGAAAACTATAACAATAATAATGAAGAAACACAAGAATTAATATATGATCAATTATGCAATCTTAAATTCAATCCCATTGATGAATATGAATACTTATCTCGTTCCTTATTTACATATTTTGCTTTGGGTGAATATAGAGACATATATTCTATATAAAATAAGGGAAAGGTACCCATGTCAAATCCAATGGATTTATAAAATATCTCAAACAACTATAATATTATTTCATAATTGGTTGACTCAAATAATTATAATATAATCATCACATATTCCAAAAATAAAGCCCAAATGGAATAATTCAAGACTCAAATAGAGCTACATTTAGAGATACAATTACCAAATCAAAATAAAAGTATGTTAAAGAAAGTATTTATCCATAAAGTGTAATGTCCCTTACTTAGGGGATCTCTTATCTGCACAAAAGCTCTGATACCACTGTAATGTCCCTTACTTAGGCAATCTCTTATCTGCACAAAAGCTCTGATACCACTGTGATATCCCCTTCAAACAGGGAATATATAAACTCATAAAACTCTGATACCAAAGACAAACTTGCAGAATATATTCAAATAAGCATAAACAAATCACAGTATAACCTCTTTTTATTTGCTCATAAGCTTACAATTTGAGATCCTCTGTCAGGTATACAAAGAATATCGAAAGTTCAGCCTTATAGCCTGAATATTCCGCAAACTGGGTTGAATCTGGCACGTCTCGGCCTGCTGTGTAAAAAACACAGTCGCCGACGTCGATTATACTGTCGTCGTCGGTCGACCTGTAGTAGTCCCCTTGCCGACGTCGGTGATGAGTCGACCGATGTCGGTCTCTGTAAGTTCCTGTTCGCCGATGTCGGTGCCTGATCAGATCTGTACGGACCTGTACAGATGTGGTATGGCCGCCAACCTACCTCTTCTTAACCCCTGATTGCTGAATAGCCTGATTCCCAAATATAGATTCTAATACAAGATCTAGCTCTGTATAACTTATTGGATCAAAAACTAAATAAAGAAAATACCTGGAAAGCTCTGTGATAAACTTCTGTGTGAAGTTATCTCTCAACCCTGGAATTCTGTGATAACTTCTGAATGAAGCTATCTCTTAATTTGGTGATAAATCAGCTGATCTTTCACAGCCTCTAAATCACACACAATGAAGAGGGAACGTTCTCCACTGCAATGGAATCCTAGAACCCTTGGCTCAGTCTTCACAGAAGAATTTCTTCAATTTTCAATAATCAATAATCTATGCATGGATACAAACTCTCTCTCATGAGAGATTCTTATACACCTCCAAAGGTGTGCTTGCTAAAATTAGACTCCCTTAAATTAGACTTCCTTAAATTAGAACTAGGGTCTTAAAATTAGACCAAGTCTTAATTTAGAATTTGCATCCTCAAATTAGACCAAATCATTAATAATTAATAATTAATTAATTATTAATTAATAATTAATTATTAATTAATAATTAATTAAAATTAGTTCAAATAATTAATATTTGATTAAATCAATCAAATATTAATATCTCCCTTAATTCATGCCCGAAAGTGCCCGAACGAAAGCCAAGCCCAGCTCCATCAAGACCCTCTATCCACCTCATTAGCCTACGAGGGTCGCATAATAGGCTAATCATCTACTCTGTACATGTCGACTAAAAAGGGGACATGACAATCCGCCCCTCCTGAAATTGCTTGCCCTCAAGCAATCGCTGAATACCGGGATCCCAAATGAAGTCTCGATCTACAGTGCTGTCAACCAACACAAACTCCAGGCCCTATCCATCACCACTCTCATCCAATGGCATCACATCACCTCTGTCTCCTGTACGCATATCGTCATCAACATGTGACCCCCCTGTAAAAGAAAGCTGAGCCTCTACCACATGTGCTGACTCTTGAACTGAACTCACCTCAAGACAAAGCTCGTCCTCATATCTCTCCTCTGTTGGTGCCAATGTGCCCTCATCATCGCACTCTATCATGTCATGTAGTATAGGGATCTCCATCCGATGAAAAAACATATGCTTGAAGCTGCTACCCCGTATTGCCTTAAGAATATGTGTTTTCCCATCAACCTGAAAATGAACCTCCATGTCTTTGAGATGAAGAGTAACTTCCTCAAATGAATGAAGCCACTTCATACCCAAGACTAATTCTATGTCCCCCATGTTCACTACAAAATAATTAGCCTTGAACTCATAGTTGTTCAAGCGCAATGGGAGATCTCTAATCATGCGCTCACACCTAAGAGTGTGACCATCGGCTACCTTAACTCTAATCCCCTCAAAATCTTCGGTAGTGAGTCCACGCTCCTCCACCAATCTGGCATCTATGAAATTATGTGTAGCTCCTGTATCAAGAAGGGTGGTAACCTTCTGCCCTGCCAAAACTCCACAGAGTCTGAATGACTCATCTGACTGAATGCTGGATAGGCGTGCCTCCTGTATATGAAGCTCTAAATCTGCCTCTGCCTTAGGCTCTGAAGCCTCTGCCTCCTCAGAACTACCCTGCTATTCGGAATCTTCTGATTCCGCATCCTCATAATACGCCCACATCACACGATTTGCTTTGCCCTTATGCCTCAAAGGGCAATCATGATGGATATCATATGGACCTTTGCAGTAGAAGCAAAGCTTCTTCCTGCGTAGATCATTAAGTGCCTCACGATCCAAAGGTGGTGCTGCTGGATTGGCCTTTGAATCATTTTTAACCCCGGATTTATCTATGTTAAAATCTGGTCTCTCTGTATCCCCGTTGGAGTGCTTATGGTCTCTCGATGAAGAAGTACCTCTGGAGTTAGATCTACTTGATGGGGCTGCCATCTCCATACTGCGCGCCTTCCTCATAGCTTCCTGTAATGAAGGAGGATCAAAGCCTTTGATCCAACCTCTCAATGGTTCTGTCAAGCCCTCCATGAAGAGTACTACTAGTCGCCTCTCTGAAATGTCAGGAACCATAACTGATAACTTCTAGAAGTCACCAATGTATGACTCTAGACTGCCACTTTGGCGCAACTGTGCCAACTCTCAGAATTAGGACTCTAGATCCCTCCTGTCAAAACGCTCCACCAGCCTGTCCACAAACTCCTGATAAGAAGTGATCCGATCATGATGGAGTGTCACCATCCCATGGTGCCACCAATCGTGAGCTACTCCCTCAAGATGTAGTGTCGCATATCTGATAGCATCTTCCTCACCCATCGGTCGCAATGTGAGAAATGTATCCAGCTTACTAACCCAGGCCTGTGCTGTCACCTTACCACTACCGTCAAATGTTGCTAGTGTGAGCCTACTCGTAGCCTGCTTCAGATCATTGTTCTGGGGTCTTGGTCTCCCATTCTGTCGACCTCGATAATGTTCTTTCCTTTGTGTGAGGAATCGGTAAAAAGTAATCATCTCCCTGACCACATGTGGTAATGACTCCCACTCTTCAGTCGCTGCCCTGAGTGTGTCTGTAAATGTCTCCTCATGCTCCTCACCTGCTATCACCTCCTCTGCTTCTTGTCTCACAAAGATAGGCCTAGTAGGCCTATTCGCTGTATGAGAAACAGTCCCATGGCCTTGCTGTGATCCTGCAACACTCCTGACATCCTCATGGTGTGGGGAATGTCCCCTCGGAGAACCCAATCTTGGCAGTGCTGCTGCCAACTGCTGTAATACCTGGTTATTCTGCCTTTGCCCTTCTCGTAGTTCTCTAAGAGTAAGTAAAACCTCTGGATCATCTTGGTCTCTCGGATGGTGAGGAATACGGGCCCTGCCAATATCATCACCCATGTCTTCCGGCGGTTGTTCTAGAACTTGAGTACCTTCAAGTAAAGCTTTACTGCGTGTGTAATACCCGTGTGGTCGCAACTCTTGTGGCTGCATAAAATTTCTCAACCCTCAGGATGGAAAGATTTAGCTCTGATACCACTGTAATGTCCCTTACTTAGGGGATCTCTTATCTGCACAAAAGCTCTGATACCACTGTAATGTCCCTTACTTAGGGGATCTCTTATCTGCACAAAAGCTCTGATACCACTGTGATATCCCCTTCAAACAGGGAATATATAAACTCATAAAACTCTGATACCAAAGACAAACTTGCAGAATATATTCAAATAAGCATAAACAAATCACAGTATAACCTCTTTTTATTTGCTCATAAGCTTACAATTTGAGATCCTCTGTCAGGTATACAAAGAATATCGAAAGTTCAGCCTTATAGCCTGAATATTCCGTGAACTGGGTTGAATTTGGCACGTCTCGGCCTGCTGTGTAAAAAACACAGTCGCCGACGTCGGTTATACTGCCATCGTCAGTCGACCTGTAGTAGTCCCCTTGCCGACGTCGGTGATGAGTCGACCGATGTCGGTCTCTGTAAGTTCCTATTCGCCGATGTCGGTGCCTGATCAGATCTGTACGGACCTGTACGGATGTGGTACGGCCGCCAACCTGCCTCTTCTTAACCCCTGATTGCTGAACAGCCTGATTCCCAAATATAGATTCTAATACAAGATCTAGCTCTGTATAACTTATTGGATCAAAAACTAAATAAAGAAAATACCTGGAAAGCTCTGTGATAAAATTCTGTGTGAAGTTATCTCTCAACCCTGGAATTCTGTGATAACTTCTGAATGAAGCTATCTCTCAATTTGGCGATAAATCAGCTGATCTTTCACAGCCTCTAAATCACACACAATGAAGAGGGAACGTTCTCCACTGCAATGGAATCCTGGAACCCTTGGCTCAGTCTTCACAGAAGAATTTCTTCAATTTTCAATAATCAATAATCTATGCATGGATACAAACTCTCTCTCATGAGAGATTCTTATACACCTCCAAAGGTGTGCTTGCTAAAATTAGACTCCCTTAAATTAGACTTCCTTAAATTAGAACTAGGGTCTTAAAATTAGACCAAGTCTTAATTTAGAATTTGCATCCTCAAATTAGACCAAATCATTAATAATTAATAATTAATTAATTATTAATTAATAATTAATTATTAATTAATAATTAATTAAAATTAGTTCAAATAATTAATATTTGATTAAATCAATCAAATATTAATATCTCCCTTAATTCATGCCCGAAAGTGCCCGAACGAAAGCCAAGCCCAGCTCCATCAAGACCCTCTATCCACCTCATTAGCCTACGAGGGTCGCATAATAGGCTAATCATCTACTCTGTACATGTCGACTAAAAAGGGGACATGACATAAAGGCATTCCAAAACAACAATCAATATTTAAAGTTGATCCTAAAAGTATGGTTATAAAAGAGGAAACAAAAAAACATTATTATTATTATTTATAGACTCTCATTATAAAACATATTATTCATGACACATAATGCACTAATGTTGTGGTCACACACTTACAAGAATGAAATATATGCAATCTAACTTTCTTAGATATATTGGGTATGATACACAACTTCTCTATAAAGCTACAAAACCTAAGCATTGCATTGGGTATATTAAATTACCAATCACTCTTGATACTAAATCATGCTTAAAATTATTTCACATTGATCCTCATTTAGATAAATACAATACAAACCTAAGGATACATGGAAAAAATTAATGGGAGATGCACTCAATACTAATTATTATTCTCTAACATTTCATCAAGATAGTGTAAAGATCATAGTTTCAAAGGAGAATATAACCACAACACAAAAACACAAAATAAGGTAAACTCCAATAAAGATATATAATATAATTATAATTTATATGTAGTATAATGGATAAAATTGATCTACATAGAATCATTCTATTTGAATTGGTGGTCTATCACAAACTAAAGGAGGTGGATATAACCTTTATGTGGGAACCCCATGGAAACTTTCCTCTAATTAGGTAATTGATTAAGATGCTTGCATTTTACCTTTGTATAAAATTTCATTTTTGTTTAATTCCTTATTAATTCTTATATCCCATATCCAATAATGATTCTATCCCTTGGATTTATGTTTCATTTGGGAACTTTCCTCTTAATTTTCAAACTGATTCAAAAAATACACAACTACCTTATGTATACTTTAAATGCTATGTTTTTCTCACTATTACATCCCCATCATACTTGGATTTAATTACAATTACATGATCGCATCTCTCTCTTTCCCATGAAGAGCATGCACATTCCTACTTACCTTAATCACTTGTGCTACATCCTATGATTCATTTAAGCATACATTGGGGGGAAATTTATTGGCTTCCTTATTATCATATTATGATTTTTTCATCTTTTTGACTATTGTTTGAATCCATCCCACTTCCTCTATTTTAAAATATTTACTTATTATCATATTTTTCAAATATTTTTACATTATAATTATATCGATATTTCAAAAACATGAAGACATTTCAAAAATTAAAACATTTTTCAAAATCAAGACATATGAAGCATTTTTAATTTATTGTTAGATTAATTTTTTGAATTAATTTTATGTTAGGTAGATAGCATATTTAAAAATTTAAATACACACTACTTCTCATGAGGTATTTGAGTGTGATATGTGGCATACTTTTACATAGTTCTGATTTCAGGATTCCCTTATTACCTAAAAAGCTTGTTATGTTGTGGTCATATCTTCATTATCTACGAACAATTCAAAAGGTTTTATTTATCCACAACCTCTCTACCACGTTAAAATATATAACATATATTTTTTTTCTACACACTCATACTATACATGTTACATGAATATGCTACTTTTTAATAATGGAATTAATATATATGATGGATGTAGGATAATTTCATTATTTCTATGCTTCTCTATTAATTTACTATAGGATAAGTTATAACTTGATTATTTTGTGTAACCTATGGCCTTGTGTATATAGAATTATTGCTTGTATGGAATCATTATTCATTTTTCATGTGGCCCTTGGACTTGTGTGTTTATTACAAAATTAAATGTCCATTGAATTCAACATTTGAGCCTTATGTATGACATTATTATGAAAATTATGTGATATTGTATGTCATTACTTACTTATTCATTAATTATTACTATGGTTCCATGATTCACATCATGAATTATATATATATATATATATATATATATATATATATATATATATATATATATATATATATATATATATATATATATATATATATATATATATATATATATATATATATATATATATATATATATATATATATTTTTTCTTTAGTGTCATGATGCATATCATGTAAATTATGATTATGTGATTCAATGAATACATACATGTTTTAAATACAATTCAATACTATATTTAAATTATATGATATAATAAATTCAATGGTTCAAATTCTTATACATGCTTCTATATTTCACATATGCTTCACTTTGAGATAAGTGACTTACAGTCTATGTCTCTCATCTTAGAAGGGAGAATCACAATGGGCTTGTCTTGAAAATTCAAGTCCTCATGAGCAAATTTTAGATTTATGGAATTATATAGCTTCAAAATTTATAGAATGATATGTTTTAATCAAATTATGGGGGCATGTGTCATTCATATGCACTCATTCCTACAATTACATGTTACAAGTTTATAAAATGTTATAGGATTTAATAGTTGTAAAGTTAAAATGGAATTCAATATCAATATAGTATGGTACATGGGACATGATATTCATTCATATTCAAGTTACTACATGGGAATTTAAAAATTTTCAAGTTTCAAAGTTTTAAAGTTTTAGATAGAGACTAGATCCATCTATAGAGTTGTGATTCATCTTCATGGAACAATTAGGCCATGTTAGATTCTAGTGATAATAAATATATACGGTTTTCATTTGTATATGCATCAATCTACATTTGGTAGTTTTACCCCTTCAAATATTTTAAAGAGTACTCTACATAGTCAAATGAGAGTTGAAGTATACAATATTTCAAACTTGAGAACATTAAAAGGTTTTAAAATTTAATCTTTATCACTCTCAATTCACCATAGGTTAAAAAATTATACAAATGTCTCAACAAGGGGGCATACACATGCATTATCAAGTTACAAGGTAATTAGTTTACATACTCTTGCAGGTGTATACTTTCTTTTATCTCTTCGTAAATTAAAAATTTTCAATTTTCAAAAATAAAAAATTAAAATATGGACAAGAACTAATTTCAATGGCATTGTTTTAGGTTTCACAATAAGTCATCTTACACAATCAAGATTTTAATTCAAAGATAAGTTTGTATACACACTTAATTTTTCATCTAATTTACTATATTAATTTCAATTTTCTACATCACTCAAATAAAGTGGTGGAAAATGTAGACACATGAAATTAATAATTAAGTGCTTGAAAATGTTTATTATTGACATACTTACCTTACTTAGTCTATTCAACATTTTTCCAACTCAAAATTTATAAGATAACATTCATTATATTTCAAACACTAAAAATATCATATAGAAATCCATATTTTAGGTAATAATACACCTATTAAATCTATAGGATCCTATCATACCTATCCTTGCAATCTCTGGTCTTCTAAGACAAGTCTATGCTAGGTTAAATAAGGCCACACTATGGCCTTTTCCACACTATGGCCTTATCCACATACATGGCCTTGTCCCCTGCACTCTAACCATTAATTTTTAAAATTGATACATTTAAAAATGGACCTCTTGTGCACATTTTAAAGTTAGTTAGTGAATATATTCCAAATATTACCATATAAAATCACATCAAGACATTAACTTGAAACCATCTAAAAAATAGTTAGAAATTTTACTACACACTATGTAAAAGAGAATTGTTTATTCAAATTCCAATTCTACTACAATTTAATAATCATAGGCCAAATATTAATATTGTTTATTTTAGGTGAAGGGTAGCCATTATCAAACATTTCAATCAATATTATAGCTACTTACATATAGTTATATAATCATGGATCACACAATCCCCTAATGAGGAAGAATTACATTGTCTTGAGGCCCATTGGTCCATGTAAGAAACACTTAGATTATTTGAGGTTTTATGAGGATAAAATAGATATTCTCGTAACCCTATTCCCCCATTTTAAATTTTATCTTTATCTTATTTATTTCTCAAGAACTAGTGTTTATATTTTGTATTTATTCCACACAACATATCAAAACACATGATTAATCAACATACCTTTGTAAATAGTTTCAAAGAACCATAGAAATAAATTAAGCACATAATCAACCAATATGTAGTCTTAATTAGTAGAATAGGCCAAAATGCATCCATATCCTCCTTATGTCAATTTTCTAATTATAATTTAAATTCATACAATCATCCATGACATAGTACATATGTATGTGAAAGATATTTTCAATCACATTCAACTTGTATAATCATAAATAAATTTGTTTTCAGGAAATTTACATAACTTTAGGCTCATTCACAATTTTAGAAAATTCAAAAAAAAAAAATTGTATATTAATGTTAGATCTATATATTCCAACATTTCCATCCCAATTTTTTAATATCTATTAATTTGGAGTTCATTCATTTAAAATATATTAAACACTAGAGAGTTAGATGGAAAAAAATGTTATTATATAGTGGGTGTGACCCCTTATCACACTGGGCCCAATATATGGTCCTCAAAAATTTTAGAATAGCTCTTTGATGTGAAATTACAAAATGAGTCCCCTCGACTTTAAAATAACTAAATAAAATAGCTCCAAGATTGTGAAAAATACCTCCCCATTCTATAAAAAATTACTTCCTTTATAGAACAAATACCCACTTTTATTTTTATATAATTTTTTTTAAAAGTGATTTATATAAAAAATAATGTAATGGGATCAAACCCTCAACCTCAAGCCTTAATGATTTTTACAAAAAAATAATTTTCCACTACACCATTCAATCATATTGATATATATTCTAATAAAATTTATATTTTTTGAATATAATCCAGTGATTTTGAAATTAAAAAAAAGTATCACCTAGGTGGTGTGCATAGTCCTTTTTAGTAGGGTACATGATCAGGTGAGGTTAATAGCGTAGGGATTGAGGTAAGGAGGATGTGTAAGGGGCCACATGGAGGGAGGGAAAGGTATCGAGCCATGTGAGGATTGGGAAGGGGTTGACACATACTAATAATAATCTAGGGTTGGTGGGTTGATGGGCAAGGGTAGTGGACAAAGCCAAAAGGGTGTTAGAGAGGTAGTGTATGACCTTGATGTTTATCATGGGTGGTGGATGCTAGGTAGCTAAGGGGTTTTCTTTTATAAAATTTAATAAGACACAAATCCTACTCATATTCTTGATTTTTTATTTTTAAATAAAGAAATAAAATAAAAGCCCCAAAGATATTTTTTAAATTTTTTTATTTTTTAAATGAAAAAATTATCCCATTCACTAAATGTTTTTTGAAAAAACATTAAATAATGACCACTCTAAAAAACAAAAAACTCTTCTTGTAGGACATTCCATACATACTCGTAGAGGTAAAATCAATGTGCACAAGAGGTCTATTTTGAAATGTATATTATGCATGTCCATTTTGAATGTTAGATTGAATTTATTTATGTTACTTGTGTTTTATTTGATTATCAATTCATATTATATTATTATTGGCACCAATTTAAATATTTTGGACCCTACTTTCCTTCACTACTTCTTATTTTATCCCTTGTCCCAATTCACCCTATCTCCTATGTGTTTTTATGTTGCTTCATGGTTTTGAATCAAAGTGTAGCAATATGCTCATGTTTTAACCATGAGCATACCACTTTGCTCCTAGATCCCTATTTTTATAGGTCCCATTGACCTTTATCTCTTTTTTTGGTTCTTGTGTTTCTTTTCATCAGCTTTGTCACCATTTGTGTTTCATATTACATACCAATAATGTCATAATTTTAATTTGAGAAGTATATATACACATTTTAATTAGTACATATATAAAAAGTGATGTAAAAGTGAGTGAGAGATTTTTAAAAAGGTCAAGAGTGATAATATAAAGTTTAAGCATGTAATTAAAGTTATCAATTCAAAATTTTCTTTGGAGTCTTCATATTGCATCATTTCTATCCATTCATGTAGTGAAAATTCATACAAGGATTATGACTTGCATCAACATAATTTCTTATTGAAATACATTAAGTTTTGTTTTCAAAATTATCTAAGGATAAGGGTCTAATTGATATAGGCCCCTTAATGACCAATATGTTTTAGGTTTATCAAGGTTTTTAGAGATAATAAGGGCTTCAGTCAAAGAGAAGTATGTCCTAGTGACTTAAAACAAGTTATGATAAAATGAGTGAGGTTTTCATAGTCAAGACTAAAAGATTAGAGTCATCATTTTTTCAAAATATATTAAATTTTACTAGGAGTGTACTATTTTATAGGAATGTACAATCTGATTATGAGTGTAGCACTCCACTCTTTGATAATAATTTAAAGTTGTTGGATTAAAAAATAATTTATGGGTTGTGTTAACCTAAGACTTTGGATCTATTTTCACTTGATTTTAGCCTCAGATAATCAACATATTTACATAGAAGTAGTATTATTCTCAAAATATTAGCTATAAAATTTCAATTATTTTATTACCATTAAGACTAATTTTTACTTCTATATTAAAATAATTTACATTTAGATATGAACTAGACATAATTTATGGTAAGGTGTAGTGTATTTTTAATGTAAAATAAATTTCCTTTATAATAATTATTAGAATTAAAAAATAAGGTTTATATAAAGAAGATATATATTAGATGATATAATCATAATTTTAAAGGTATGGAATGGAATTATAAGTATAATAAAAAATAAATTTTCATCAAATTGACTTTAAGAAAGCCTTTGATTACATTAAATGACCATTCATTATTTGTATGTTGTAGGATTTAGGGTTTAGTCTAATTTTTTTTTAATTAGTGCAAAAAAGTTTTTATAATTCCTATGATTGTATCTATATCAATGGTATGCATTAAAATAAATTTGGTATTTTGTGATATATTAGGAAATGATTCCCTCTTTTCCCTACCATGTACATGTTAGATGCTAAAGGCTTCGAGTATTTTTGGATAATGTCATTTCCCATGGACTTGTTAAAATGTTATCTCTCTTTCAAGAAAATCATCCTCAAATTTTTAATGGACAATTTAAAAAATATTCCTTCCTCATGATAGTTGAATAATAATAAAATATAAAACAAGCTATGTAGTGCATTAACATTTTCTATCTATCTTTGGGTTTGAGTAGTCAATAGAAAAACATGTAGTGATCTCAGTAAATTTTCATTTCCCCTCATCCTTGATTATAAACTTACACCTAGAAATAAAAGGAAAATGGTAATTTTTTTCACCTCCTTGGCATATATTTTTGTAATTTTAAGTTACTTCTTCTATTTTATGATAGTATTTAATCAATATGGTACAAAATATTAGAAGTGGTGTTCCTATTTTATAACCTCTTATTGTTTAGAAGGTTACTGATGATGTTATCAGATAAATGTTACATAAAATTTCTATTTTTATACCTATCCTTAGTATAAGGATTTTAAGTGGTGTTGCAATATTTTAGGATGAATCTACCTCAACAAAAACCTATTTAACAACAACATTAATAAAACATATGTCTCACAATATCACCTAAACTTAAGTTTAAGGTAACACCCAAAGAAAATAAGAGACACAAAGAACCCCATAAATAAGAATATTACAAAAATTTAAAGATATATATGACATAATGTGAACAAGTATTAGATGACATAATATATAGTTCAATATTAAGCATAAGCACTTATTTTACTCTAAAATAAATAATAAAAATTGATACTTCAATACATCTCATTACCATTCATTTACAATCATCTCATATACATTAATTTACATCATTTACATTCATTCTACACTTGGATATACTTGTGTGCATATACAAATATATAAAACTATTTAAAACTTATACAATTATTTTACAAGCTTGATCCAAAATGTGTAATCTCTATATAGTTAGGTTTAGAACTATTCCTAATGATAGGCCTCAATTAATATTTACAAAATATTCCCATAGAGCTACTCCTTATAGTTATATCTAAGTAGATATCTTCTAAAAAACTCTAGAAGATACTATGGATCCTATAATATATTCCTAGTATATTATTTCCATGATGATCCACAAATTTAATATTTTTTTGGATCAACACGTGTATACCCAAGTATTTATTTTTTGGGGTCATACTCTATAAAAAAAAATAATTCTAGGTGCTTATTAATTAGTTCACTATTTGTTCAAAATTACACATACTTTTAAAAAAACTTGTGCATATAAAAAATACTACACACACTCAACCCACATTTGTGCATTAGTCATGATAAACCAATATCTTGTAACCTTATATCTATAAACATTATTTGGTCAACATCCCCCATATTTAATAACTTATTTGTCCTTAGATAAGCCTTTATTGTGTTTTATCTCCACTCTTTGTACCTTTGACATCTAATGCTTCTTCTTGCATAATTAGTACTTAAGGGATCTTGTAATTAATATTATTATTATTATTAAATTAATCCCATCCTTATGTAACTAATTTTAATTATTTCTTAATTTAAACATAATTTTGTTTCTAAAAAAATAATAAAATTATATCTTATAATCTAATTTGTACTTTTTCTTCATTTCCTCAAACTCTTGTCTAGATTTTATGTGTATATATATGATTTTGTCATCCTCATATTTAGTTTTATTTTTAAACTCAGACAAAGTTTTTAATTCCTTTCTCTTCTTGTCCATTTTTATTTTGAATTATTTGGCTTCAAAAATCCCTTATTGATGTTTGGTTTTTCATTTTAAACTATTGTACACATAATCATATCATCATACCTAGTCTCATCTAACTCTATCCTCGTATCAATGAGAGTTTCCATTTACCAAAAAATTATGATTTTTTCCTAGCCATCTTCACTCTAGGCACAATAAAACTGATCAAGTTATTCATATTTGGTCTTCCAATTATATCTTTAAGCCTTGTGCATTCTTTACATGGAATTTGTCTTCAAGTAAACATGTTGATGTTGATAATAAATCCAACATCTTCCTTATTTCAAGGCCCAACTTGTATACATTTTTCATTCCTATAATGTCCATCCTACCATATATGTTTAGTATTTAGGCCTCAATGACCTAAATTTGGATATATGTTTTGGTCTTTAGCTTGAATGTCATGTTAATGTACTTCTTAAAAATTTCCATAAATATAATCTCTTATCAATTTATTCATTTGATTTAACTTCAATATGTATAACATGCATAAAAACTTCAATAACCATCTTAAATATTTATAATTTCTATTATTTAGTAATGTTTTTGTGGTGTAATTTAATTTCATGTCACTCATACCTACAACTCGTGTACCAATGATTACACCACATAAATGATGTGTGAATCTCACTATTATTTCCATTAATTTCTTACCATTCAAATCAATGTTAAAATTATGCATCACACCTCAAACCATATCTTACATTTTTATCACCATGCATTTTGTAACTATCATCACTTTGATATTACCACCTATAAAAGAATAAAAAATATGTTTCATTTTTCATTTTTTATTTTTTTTTAAAAAGTATGTCTTTTAGTTTATTTAGGATGTGTCTTTAATTTTATTATATGGTCAATAGTGTATTATTATTATTATAATTATATTTAGCTTGTTTAAATAAGCTATTCAAGTTTAGTTGTATTTATCTTGGGATTTTCCCACTTTAATATTATTTATGTTATTAAATCAATATAGGTTTTAAAGTCATTTTATTTATTCTAGAATGTGAAGACATTAAGTGGTATTTATAGGTTTTAAGTATTTAATATAAATGGTTTGTAGTTTAATTAGAAAAAGATAATTGTAAGTTATTTATTATTATTGGTCATTATTATTAATTAAATAGAGTTCATATTTAATAGGTTATTTTCAATGCCAATTATGTGTGTTGGTTTGTAAAATAAGAAATTAAAAATATCTCTATTTTTAATGGAAGTATTTAGGCAAACCTAATGTCCAACTTGTGGGGGTATGTTATTAAAAAATGACATGAAATTGAGCCTAAAATCCAAAATCACTAAGTAAGAAACATCCAATTATAGGTTAGATAAAACATAGGAAGGAGGTCCAATAGTGATCTCTAGTTAATTACTAACAACTAAGACACATTACATTAGTGGCATCAATGTCTATGCTAAACTGAAAAAATATAACGGTGGTCTTTGATGGTAGTGGAATCACATTTTATATTGTGCTTGAGTGGTAATGATTATTTGTAAAGGATACAAAAGTTGAAAATGAGGAATTAAACCTCAAACATTTATTTTTTAAGTTATTGTTTATATGTGTGAAAATAAGTGGTATAATTCCTATACTCTAAATGTTTTACTTCATTAAGAACTATTGTGTTTTTTTATCTATAGGAGTGAATGATAAACAACTATATAATTATCATTCATATTTATCACATTGACTCAATTTAGGTGTTCCCATAAGTGAATGGTCGATGAGAGATTGATTGTTTTTTCCTTCTTTACCTTCATATAGTCCTATTAAACACATTTTTCAATGCTTGTACTAATGGGGGGAATGATAAGAACATTATAAATCAAATTATTAATATTTTTGGGAGTTAATTATTCTGTGAGAATATTTTTTAGAGGTTTTACATGAGTATTCACTTATGTAGAAAGACTTAGAGAGAGTAAATAGGGTGATTAGAGTGTTTTTAGAGATTAGTGTTGACTCCTTCTCTATAGGAGAATATTAACTATATATATATGCAATTTTTAATTAATTATATAATGAAGTATTACTATATTTATTTTGTCAAAATATATAACTATAATAATATATTATAGCTTCATATACCCTTGGGTTCCTTAATCAATCATTTGGGACCTCAAAATACATGTTATTATGGTCATCTAACAATTTATTTAGTATTTTTTCCCTACATTTTGAAATTTAATCCAATAACTCATCCTTATAAGTGTTTATAAATTTTGATTTACTTGAGGATGAGTGAAAAATGATAATACTATTGATATCAATTGTTTCTTCCTCATTCTTTTATTATTATTATTATTATTCTTTCTTCTATGTTTTATAATCTTCCTTATTCACATATTCTTATTCATTGTTTTTAATCTTATTTTCAGTCCTTATTCCATTATTATTATTCCTTCTTATATTTTTTTCCATTACTTCCCTCTTTTTGCACATCATTCATATTGTTGGCACCTCTATCATTGTGCTATAATTTTATTCTTGGTATTCCTTCACTAGGATGTTACTCATATTTGCACTTGCATTTCATTAGTATTATCTATGTTCTCATCCAAAGTATTAGGGAAATTTGGGGTATTATATAGAGTATTCATTTTTAATTTACCACACCATAAAATAATTAGGAGTAAAAATAAAAACCCAACTACTAGTAGATATGAAAACAAAGGAATACGAGGATTTAAGGGATAAAAACTTAAGGATTTAGGTCAAAAGTAAAAAGGGAAATAAAAAATCATCATTGTAAACAAATATAAGTGTGTAAATATGAAACCCTAGTCATATAAGGATGAAACCCTAAGGGTAATTATGGTTTCACAAGGCTATATACAATAAATGGGTTCAAAAATATGTTATAACTTATTTTCATTGATGAACCTTAATAAGATAAAAAATATGTATTAAATTAGATTACAAATATATAACATATAGTGTGAATCTAAATTTAAAATATTGAAAATGATTTGACAATCTATCTTTATAATAATACAAAGTAAAAATAAAAATAGAATAAGTAGTGGTTCATTGAACTGTGCTAGATTGAGACTATAGGAAAGTGATAGGAAAGGTAGTAAACTAGACTTTAGGCCACTTAAATTAGGATCTAGATATTTGGGTGTATTGGGACATGTTAGAACCAACATACCCCCATTTTTTGAAAATTGGGACCCTAGAGAAACCTAAAGTTTGAACATAAAAATTTATCATGAAAAGATTATTTATAAAATTTGAAGATCATCCACTCTAATAAAGGTAGGATTAATTAGTTTTATTTTGGATTTAATTTGGATTAATGTATATAATAAATGGTCTTTATTACTCTATTTTTAGGTTCCATGGTGTTTGTACTTGAAATTTTCATGTTTCAAAAACCTTGGCCAAAACCCTCAATTTAAATTTGAATTTTGGCAGGAACCAAACTGGTGAGAATCTTTTGAAAGTTAATTTCAGACCTATGAATACAATTCATGATCTAAGTTTAATCATGTTTATTAACATAACTAAAAATTATTCTAAATTCCTTGGTCCCATATATTACTTTTCCCTTTAAAAAGTTCCTTTTATACCTAACCTTCATTTAGTAGGGTCTTTTTAATGTTTTCTAACATAACCCAAGATTTTAACCCTAAGGGCTTGATGTATATGTTAAATTCTAATGAGACCTTAGTCTTAATGTCTTAGGCTAAGTTGTAGTTTCTTGAATCCACTTTTATAGTAACTTGGCAATTCATTTATACCTTAGCCTAAGGTTTTAATTCTAAGACCTCAATTTATTTATTAATACAATCAAGACCTTAGTCTTAACACCATAACCTAAGTATTTATATTTTCATCCCTAACTTAACTTCCTTACATCTTGTAGGATCCAATAGCCTTCACTTTATCATAGCCTTTGATCCAATAGAGCAAAAAAGCCCAAACTTTGGCTTAAATAATGTGCATCTTAGATGATCTGATGGTTCACACTTCTTGTAGCTCTTTGATCAAATGATGTGAGGAAAATTGAAATAATTCCACATATATCCCATTAGACCAATCATATTCAAGCCCTCAAATCATGATCAACACTTCTTGTTTACTCATGAAGACTCGATTGAATGGTGTGAGACATAGTTAAAAAGTTAAAATACTATAGAAGCCCTAAATGCTTGACACATATCACCCTTACATTTGATAATCAAAGACAAATAGGTCTCACCTGATAGAGATATCCAATCATAAGCAAGCTCCTAGATCATAATCGATGGCTAACTCTTTGTCATAGATTTTGATTTAATGAAGTAAATTAAGTCCCAAATCTTGGGAGGCCTCACACATGTATCAAGTGGCATTATCAAAATGGGTCATAATAATTTTAAGAGATTAAAAATGACATTTAAATGACCATAATTTGACATCTATGAGGATGTATTTGATGTCTGCATTATTGTCAAATTTAATCCCATCAAATTAAGAACTTCATTGGCTTAAAATTTACATTCGCATGACTGTCATTTGACATCTTCAAGGATGCATATGACATCTATGATATTTTCAAATTTATGATGATGAATTATTATGCTCAAGGTAAAAATATACTCCAAAATGTTTATTTAAGGCTTATAAATGGCTTTATAGGCTAAAGGAAGTGCTCAAAAAATGCTTAAACACTAGAAGTCTTCAAATTACAAAATGTGGAAATGGTCTTATAATCTAAGTATGAAAAATATACCTAGTCTAAGTCTATACTTTAGATCCCCATGACATTTTATTCAAACATCATAAAACTTAAATTATAGACTTACAGTAAGTCCTATTTTGAAAAGAAATTCCTTATAACATTCAATTTAGACCAAATGAATCTAGCTAAAGGTTTTAATATGTTTTATCAATACGATAAAATCCTATGTTATTCGAACATTGTGTCATGTTGATCCTCTTAGGCATAAGCATTGGCATAAATATCATATAACAATGTTTACATTATGTTTATTAAACACAACATAAACATTGGCCTAGAACAATTAGGCCATGGCCTCCTTGCATATAAAATAGAAAACTTAGGTGTTAACCCCTTAGCCTAAGGTTGATTTTTTACCTCAAAGTAAAAAAATATATATCCCAAGGGACTTAATCCTAAGTCATAGTCTTAATAATGTTCTAACTTAATGTTCGAGCATCTCTACAGATCAACAACACATGCTTTATTAATGGATTTTGATTTGATGATGTAAAGGCACTCATGACTTTTCAAAGGCCTACAAGCTCACCATGAGTCCAATTCTCATTTATAAAAAGATGGACATAAGATTTTAAGCATGAGGAAGGACCCCAAAAATGTCAAGTGTCACTACCATAATATTTGAAACAAAAGGAACCAATCAAAGTCAAGGGCCTAGATTACAATCAATGGCTCATGATAATCCTATATTTTAATCCAATAGAGTGAAATGAAAGAGGTATTTTTATATTCCAATGTCTAGTTTTCAAAAGGCATTTATGAAAAATGCCATGAAAGGCCTTGACTGATGCCACATTGGCATCACACAAGTAGAAAAGAACAAAATAAAAGATCTTTTAGGCTCAAAAAAGTAAAGGTATAAAGGCAAAGGTCTAAATCAAATCCAAGGAATGCATAAGGGAAAGGCTATATATATTTTTCCATTAAAGCTCCAAACCCTACCTTATTATAAAGTGAATCAATTGTATTCATTTGGTCCCCATTCGATCAAAAGAGAGATGAATTATGTTTTTGAGTGCAAGAGATCTTTCATAGAGACCATTTTCTACAAGTATAAGTAATTTACAAGAACAGAGATAATGGCATCTAAAAATAAATAACTAAAGGAGGATATTGAGATGCACTTATCAATGGATAATGAAGGTCTTATATTCAAAGATACCAAATCAGATATTGTAGACTTGAATTCTCCAAACATGAAAAACTTATTTGAGCTCTTTTTCATGATCAAAGAATTGAATCCAATCACAAAATAAGATCAAAGGATTGATATAGTGAGAAAAATATATTATGAATTAGTCACTATTTATATGGTAGGCCTCCACCATGTTGTGGTAAAACTTGAGGTACTACATTGCATCAATATCCTTGCCCTTATTTTTGTTAATTGTAGAACTGATAATGAGTGGACCATTAGGGATAAAAAATCAAAAGTGGTACCATATGTTTCTCCTATCGTATTTTAAGGGTATTATAAGCTTCACACTCCCTATGTATATTTATCAAAAATCAAGGAGTTGACCTCCAATCATGACTTGGATTCTATCCTAAGTCCTTAGTTACATCAAGGACCATATGTATTTAGAGACTTTGATGGAAAGATCCCTATCATATAATTAAAGGAGGGCATTAGGGTAATAATGACCCTATTAAACTAAGCCTTTGGTTCCCCTTAAACCACCTATGTGAATAAAATTTGGGTCCCATACATGAACTTCATGGTGGAATAGAAACTAACCCCTCCAATCAAAGATTTAATCAGTGTTTTGCTCATCAAGTAATTCAATGCCTTAAAAAAGAAGAAATCTAAGAAATTCTACATGATGTCATACCTAATAGATGCCCTTTGATCCTATATTAATTTCATAGGGATTAAGATTTGATCCCCAAATAACAAACCCACCATTTCACACCATTACTTAAAATTGTATATTTTCATATACAAGAATAAAATGCAGTTCATTTATGACTATGTGTATCTAGCCATAGTGGAGGCTATCAAAAGTGTTCCCATGTCTAGGGTCCACACCCTAATCAATAAGTATATTTAATTTATTGGTGACATCTTGTACTACCCTCACTTCATAGTCATCAAGGTTGAGGGGATCATGTCCCAGCCTTACAGGTTGTCAGTATATGTTCCTAACAAACTAGTTGAGCTAGAAATTGCTTCCCAATTCCTGAATGACATTGATGGCACTTATCAAGAAAAGAATAAATGTCTTATCCACCCCTTCCCTCAGATCATTGGGAAGACCATATTTTAGGAATGGAAACAAGTTGAGACCATAGCTAGACATAGGGATTCATTCAATTTTCAACTTGATGAACTTAAGATGTGGGATCCTAAAGGTATAGTAACTAGCCACTTAAAAGATAAAAAGATCCTAAAGCCTAAATATGTACTTCAAATTGGTTTTCATAAAAACATGTACATTAAGGATAAGAATTATGAAGAAGTGTTGGATAACATTCAAGGTGATAAAATCAACCTAGAACATATGTTAATTAGGGATGATAAGCCACTTGGGGAGATATGGAAAATGCATAATTTTTAATATTATTTGTTTCCTAGTCCATCTAAGACACCCCAGGCAAAAAAACCATAACCACAAGAGAAACCAGAGCAACGACAAGGTGTGTAGGGCCAAGATGAATAAGGTTAGGTCAAGGAGAAAGTGGGAGAGGTGAAATTAGAATAGAGGCTTGGGGATGGACCCTCATATTTAACACTACCATAAAGGCCACCTTCTCGAGTATAATATTTGGATATAATTAATTCGTAACTAGAAGAGACACTTAAAGGTGTCATCAAAGAGATTGCATAGATTTATGACTCAAATAATGTGGTGGAACCTAAGGAAGATAAATGAAAATAGCTTTTCCCTATGGAATCCATAAATAACAAGAAAGTGGGACTAGAATTGGTTCTCATGGAACTAAGGAAAATACCAAGGTTGACCATCCCTCACCCCACAAGTGAGGTAAATTTATTTAGTGATGAATTCCCTATTCATGTACTAGTTATTATTGAATAGTTCACTTATGGGAAACTAAAAAATATTCTCTCTCTTTCCCATTCATGGGCTATGACAAGAGTTGCTGACATTGAGATCCAAGATTTCATAAATCCATGGATAAGGGCTATGGTGAGATATTAGGAAGAAAGGATAATTGTGGATACTCAAGGATGAGAAAGAAAGATGGATACTCTAAGGACATATAGTAGCTCAGGGGTGGGGGTCATAAAACCTCCCTAATTAAAAAATATAATCACTACCATTAAATCCAACCATGAAACAACTAGATTGGAAAGGATTATAACAAGGATAACTATGGTTGTAATAAAGGAATTAAGCTTTAAAAAGGTGGAACTCTTTTTGGGATTAACCCTAGTGGGAGACCAAAAACTTGGTGAAGTAGCAATTTATGAAGAGGATGTGAAAAACTTGATTAAGGCCCAATCAGCACATGCCAAAGCTAGAGTCTAAGGGATGAACCAAAGGATCTTAACTTTTGAAAGAGAAAAGGAAAACTTGTAGACACAAGAAGTTTTGTCAGTGCCTAAGGTAAAGAATAGAGTGCTTCATGAGTCATTTTATGACATGTTTGAAGCACTCAAAATGGTGAAACTAAGGTAGAGTGCATTATAGGGGGGCAATGTGCATTGGCTATGGGCTTAGTCACCCAATGGAAATCCTTGAAGGAAACTTTTCATAGATTCTCTACATTTGATTAAGGAAATAGATACCAAGATTTAAAACCATTACTTTGGGACACTTGAGCACAATTTTGGGAATTGTGATTGAAAAGGTTCAAAGTTTGAGTGCTTGGCACAATGATGTAAAAATACTCCTAGAAGATGATAAGAAGCTAATTGCAAGAATTGAGAAACTTATTAGGACTATGATCATATATCCTACACAACCCACTATACTTAGAGTATTAAGTGATGAATTTAAACATAGGGATACTTTGGTAACCCAATAAATCAAAGGAAAAAACTAAGCCAAATTTGGGGCTGATAATAGTAAAATCTTAGACATGATATTCAATGTATGGGAAAGGATAAATAAAGCTATGAGCATTAAAGAAGCCATGGATAGGAATGACTGGGAGCTTGATGACTTAGTAGATCAGGAGGAGGAGTGTATCATGAAGCTTCTTGTGGATCTAGAGCTAGTTGATGAGCAACATGCTAGATCTATGAGCATCCTCCAAAAAAAACAATAAGAGGCCCTACCAACAAATTAAGTAGTATTCTATTTTTTAGAGTTTTGTGACTTTTGAAATAGAATATTCCATTGTAAAGTCATATGCTAGTTTGTTACAATATTTTCCTCTAGGTCAGTATGATTTTGAAAAAAACTTATATTTTAGAACTTGTAAGGACAATTGTCCTTATCTTTGTACGCATGTATTTTGTAACTAACTGGTATACTACCTAATCTTTATATAAAGACATGTATTACCTTTTTCAAAAAAAGATAGATATTTGAGAAAATTTGTATACTTGAATAATTTAATATAATCAAGGAATTATGTAATGATTGTCCATTTTTGATGTGTCAATTACTAATATATCTTTTTCTCTCAATTTCTAGTAAAAATCTTGAATTTGAATGGTGTATTTAAATTATGAGTTACATTTCCTAGTCATAGGGTTTCTAATTTGTATAAATTCTAGATTAGTTGGAGGATCTTAGGTTTTGATTCATTTCATTTTTATCTATATTCAAATGTGCTAATGATATTTGATTATGGTAGTAAATCCTTAAAGTAGACCTAGTTTTTACTTGTGGTTCTTTACATTATCCTCTAAATCTTGCCTAGTATATAGTGGAATCTGAGCTTAGGCTATGTTGCAGTATATATTGGTTTAATGTATACTCAGTTTCAATTCATGCTTTATCATAATGTTTGAGACTAAAACTGGCAATCACTCATTTATTTTTTACTCTACCATTCTCTTTACTCCTTTTTACACCTAGATCACTATAGTTTTGGCTTCATTATAAATATCCACTTAGATTAATTTATAGCTTAAATCTGGAATGTAATTCTCTAAATATTATCATAGATTCTCTATAATTCATGAAGAATGGACCAAAGTGGCTACCAACCAACAAATTATATAAATATTATGGAATAGATTATCTTGTTCTATATCTATTTCACCATAGGAAACCAGATTTAAAAAACCTACAACTCATGCCATAAATTTTCTAAATTTTAAAATGAGAAGTGTTATTTAAACACTAAGATCACTTGTGGTTTATTTAGAGGTATCAACAGGAGAAGATCCCTCTAGCATTAGAAGGAGGGCAAAAATTATTTGAATCTTTGTTAATCTTAGTATGTTTCATCTAAATATTAGTATATCTTTTTGTTTTTGATTGAATTATTTACTTAAAAGTATAATGATCATTGATCTTTATTGATTATAACACATATTTGTTCTTCCCTTGAAGTTCTTTGGACATTGGTGCTTATTTCTAGTAAGTTTAGCTTTAAGCTTTGAAAATCCATAGTGTATGAGGTTAGGATAACTCATTTTGATCAAAGGTGGGAATATATTTTGTAGATATGGGTTCCTTTAGTTTTAGACTTATAAATATATACCATATTTACATAGTTGAACACGTCTTTGAGATAATTTAATCAAATATCAATGTCCTTTGTAGTTTTTCATACCACCTTTGAAAAATAAGCTCAATGTGTAGGTCTAACTCTTGTTATTTATAAAATTTAACTTGACACATCATATTTTAGGTATGATATTCAAATTTCAAGCTATAATTATTGAGGATTAGAACAAGATCACACTTAGAGACTAGGGAACCTTTGATCAAGATTCAGGTCCATAGAAAAGCTAGATATGACAAAGATATAAGAGATCTAGATCTTTACCAACTTCACCTCTTCAAGGTACCCATGCCTTTAATTTTTGTCCAAATATGGCTTGGTTGGGAGAATATTCCATAAATGTACAAGGCGTGGTTCATGACCTCCCACATCCTAAACATTACTTGCCTACATTTAGTCCAAAAGGTATAGTAACTATTGAAGAACACATAAAATATTTTAAAGTAGCCTTAAGATTTCTAAACATTGTGCATGAAGATGTAGCTTACAGGTTATTCCCCTTCACATTTAAATATGTTGCTTATAAATGGTATTTGAACTTACCTAATAATTACATCACAAGATAAGATGATTTCAATAATGAATTCATAGATAAATTTGGTAAGATTCTTAGTCCTTGTGTTATCTATCATTAATTCACCATCATTAAAAGAGATGCAAGTGAGCCTATTAGGTCCTTCAATGCTATATTTAAGAAAATGTTTAGTAAGACCATAGACCCTAATAAGCTTAATGATGTCTTATCTCTAGAGATCTACAAAGGTGTAGTAGATCCCATGACCTCTGTGTTTTTAAAGAGACCCATGGCATCCATAACTTCAATAACTAGAGCCTATGCAGAAGTAGTAACCATCAATTATTAGATGTAGCCCCAAGGTAAAATGGCATATTTTATGCCAAACATCAACGCAAAAATTCCTATGATGAACTTATTCCCAAATAATAAATAGAATATCCTCGCATTAAACCAACTCCCAAACCTAACTCAATTACCATTGAGTCATGCAGCTCTTAATCAGAATTTAGGATTCTTAAACCATCTTACTAATGGCTTCAATCTGAATGATCAAAGGGATATAGTACCATATAATAACAATAATCAAGTATATAATTCTAAACCTCCTAAAAATGATAATGAATCCATCATAAAGATGGTCCAAAAGTTGATTACTAATTTTTTTCAATTATAAAAACAAGTTAGAAATACTACTAAAAGTTTAGGTAGAAATTTATCATTTTAAATGTATAATATGCCAAATAATATGTTTTAGAATGATATTTTTCATAATAATAGGAATAATGAGCCATCTTCTAAAAATAATACTATGGACATTAACCTCACTGATAGTACATTACCTAATTATTGTAGGGTACATTGCATAGCTAAGAATGGTGAAATTGATTATATCAAATTTTAAAAAGCCTTTGATACTTTAAAAGAGGAATTGAATACATTTTAATTTGTCCCTAACAATGATAGTGGTGCAAGTACCTCTGGATCTAAGTCATCTAATCAAGCCTTCATTGTGGACTCCTTTGATTTCCACTTTCAAGAGGAAAATGAACTTGATGAGATCCTTAAGGAGATATAAGCATTTCAATACTTCTTGAAGAAAACCTATCCCTTAAGGAATGGGGAGTAGAGGTATCATTTGAATACCTCAAAACCTCCAAATAATTTTATAAATCCTCTAAACACTTTTTCAATCAACAATCTTGAGCCACCTAAAGGGAGTACTTCTAAACCAAGCATTGAAATTCTTATTTCTTCTAAGATTAGTTAGAACATAGTTAAGGACATGAAAGGGATAAAGTATAATATCACATTACATGAAATTACATATATTACAAAGCAAAGGAACATTCTTATATAATATTTGTCAAATAATTCCAATAATCCACCACACACTGATCATGCCAATGTGACTATTCATAAGGCCAAGGCTGAGTCTCCTCTTTTCTTGTTCATTATCAAGATATTTGGTAAGAAATTACATATTTTATAATTAGATTTAGGATCATATACCAATATCATGATTTCAATTATATGCAGACAACTTGGCTTGAATCCCATTAGGTTTGATAGGGTTGTTACCTAATTAAATAAATATAGAGTTAGGGTAATTAGGGAGCTTTTAAATGTTCACATGTAACTAGATTTTGAGCCTAGATTGTATAAATTAATTGATATTCAAGTTATTTATATGCCTACTATTATGGAATCTTATTGAGTATGAAATTTATTAAGGCTTTGAATGGTTACATGTCTATAGATTTATCACATTTGTAGTTACCTTGGAATGGAGTTCATAATCAGATTAGGGTTAAAAGAAAACCAAGGATGAAACATATGATAACTAAGTATAATGTTATGAATGAGATGGTCAACATAATAGACTCAAACTTAAGTGTTTTCACCCTAGATACTGATAAGGTATGTGATCCCAAGAGTGCTCATTTTGTTCTTAGACTATGGAAGTTTCATTTTGATTGTGCTAGGTGTAATGCTAGATTAGTTGTTGGTATTGTTTTAACTAAACATATTAATATAAAGTACCATGCTTCTTATAGGATCCAATTCTATTGTCATAATAATCTTGCTAAGTATGAATCTCTTTTCCTAGGCTTATAATTTTCTATAAATAACAAGGTCAAAGAACTACTAGTTTATAGGGATTCAGAACTAGTGGTCAACCAAGTAAGAAGCAAATACCAATGTAAGCTCTCATACATGAGAAGGTATAAGTTCAAATTTTAGGATTTGACTAAATCCTTTGATGCCATTGGAATCATCTCCATCCCAAGGGGAGAAAACTATGCTATTGATGAGTTGTCATTTGTTGCAGCCAACCTCATGCCCAACCAAGATTCCCCTAATTTTAGCATTGAGATAATCCCTTGTCCTTTAGTGCCTGATAATGTTAACTATTTCCATGTCTTCAATGATGATCAATATATATTAGATTTCATGACCAATTATAGATCATTTTATGCTCATATAATTGATGATACTGATGAAAGTACATCTAAGGAAGACAAATTTGGTGGTTAAATCATTTAGCTAAATGACAACAAGATCCCCAAAGGGATGATTGCTTTAGAAATACTATTTGATTAGGATAAATTAACTGAGGTTTTTAAGGTTCCCAAGGTAAGTGGGAAAGATTATAATACTATTTATCTAGGTTTTATTTATCAACCCTAACTAGTAAATGTTGGAAAAATCTTGTACAAATGTGGAGAACAAGAAAGCCAAAGAACTCCTTATCCAATATAGGAATGTCATAGCTTGGTCTTATGATTACCTAAACATATTTGATCCAAGGGTTATTACCCATAATATACCCCTTAAGGAGAGTTTAAAACCATTTAGGTATAAATAGAGGCATGTAAACCCAATCTTTCCCATTAGGCATTCCACTTGGATGGCTAATTTGGTGCCAGTTAGGAAGGAGAATGGTGAGATTAGACTTTGTATTGACTTTAAGAACTTAAACAAGACATCAATAAAGGATAACTATCCCCTTACTTCCATATATTAAGTAATTAAAGTTTTCTTAGGTTCATATATGATGTCTTTTATTGGTGGATTTTTAGGTTACAACTAGGTGTTGGTTGATAGAGAGGATAGGATTAAGATAACTTTCACCATCAAGCGGGGGACATTTGATTATAAGATAATTCCCTTTGGGATAATAAATGTAATAATACCTTCCAAAGAGATATGGACCATGACTTCCAAGGATTTTTAGGTAAGTGCATCATCATTTATATGGATGATCTAATAGTTTTTTCTAAAAATAGAGAAGATCACTTTATCTATTTACAAGTTTTTAAAAGATGTAGAAGGTATGGCATTTCCATTAACACTAAGAAGAGTATATTTTGTGTGACTAAAGGAAAATTATTGGGTTATGCTATAACCAAAGATGTGATTTATATAGATCCTAAAAGAGTGGAGGCCATATCTATAATATAACCTCCAAATAGTAAAAAAGAGCTAAATTCATTCTTTGATAAGATAAATTTTGTAAGAAAGTTTATTTATAGTTTTGTAGAAATTGTTAAACCATTGAATGATATGTTGAAGAAGGATTCCAAGTTCACATGGAATGAATATTATATAAAGGCATTCAATGATATAAAGGAGACCATTAGTTAGGCTCCATTCCTTAAAAGTCCTAACTTTTGAAAGGACTTCAACCTCTATTCATTTGCATCAGACCACACTATGGCTACAATGTTAACTCATAAAATTTAAGGGTGTGACCACCCAATTAATTTTATGAGCACTAATTTTAAAAATGTTGAGTTAAATTATTCATTGATTGATAAACAAGCATATTCACTAGGTAAGGTAGTTAAGAAATTTAGGCATTACATCCTTAGAAATTAGGTACATGCTATCTTACCTGACTCTACCACCAAACTTATGTTAGGTCATAATCAATTAGGAAAATGTAGAGGTAAGTGGATGTCAAGTTTTCAAGAATATGACTTGGAGATTAAAATATAAAAAATGGTAAGGTGTCAAGTTTTGATCTAAATGATTTATAATACTAAGCCTAAGCTAAGTATTATGTAAGTAGATCAACAAAACTTTCAAGTTAGTGAATGGTATGATTTAATCATATGTTTACTAATCAATGGTACTTGTCTTATAGGATTATCTAGGGAGAAAAAGAGGGCCCTACGTTTAAAGCTAAACCACTAATTGATCAAGTATGGAGTATTTTATAGGATAAAATCTGAAGGGATTTATTTGAGATGTGTCTCACAAGAAGAAGCCACCCAAATCATGAACACCTTATATGAAAAGCTAGGCAGTGGACATTCATCTGAGAAGAACACAACCCATAAAATTCTTAAAGCTAGCTATTATTGGAAAACTATTTTTAAGGATACTCACAAACATGTGAGGGAATGTCCCTCATGTTAGATATTTATCACCAAGGAGCCAAACATAGCAATGCCTCTATAACTAGTCATAATTGACAAACCCTTTGCTCAATGAGGGTTAGACTTTATTGGGGTAATCAACCGTAACTCATTTTAAGGTCAAAATTATGTTCTTACTACCATGGACTATTTTATAAGGTGGATTGAATATATGGTAACTAAATAATGTAGGACTAAATAAGTGATCAACTTTGTGGAAGAAAACAACTATACTAGGTTTGGAACTCCAGTCTGTCTAGTATGTGACAATGGGTCTGCATTCATTTATATAGAGATGCATAAATGGGATTATTATAATGGCATCACTCTTAAGTTTTCATCCAACCATTATTCCCAAGGGAATGTAGTCTTTTAATCTATTAATAATAACTTAATGAAGGCAATCAAGAAGTTTGTTATAGACAAACCCAAGACTTGGCATAAGCACCTTCAGTTTTTACTATGGGATAATAATATGAGAATCAAATAAGCCTTAAGAGATTCATAATTTCTACTAGTGTATGGACAAAAACCCATATTTCCTGTTACACTCAAATTTCCTACATATAGATTTATGTAAGAAATATATGGAAGAGAGCAAAGATCTTGCCAACTCTATATTATTGGACATCATTCAACTAGATAATGAAAGGGAAAAAACCTTTTCTAATTTTAGTAGGCATCAAACCATAATCAAGAAATGGTTTGATAAAAGGCCCAAGATGAAGTGTTTAGATAGGGAGACCTGGTTCTCCTTTCAAATAAAACATCTGACCCAAGGGTAAACATGGTAAATTCACACCCTTGTGGATTGGCCCATACTCGATTTAAAAAACATTGGGGAACAACATATTCAAGCTCAAAGATATACTATAAGTAGAGTTTACATTTTACACCAAAAGGAAATACCTTAAGCACTACTTATTTGTTACTCCTTTGGAGGCCTTCATGGAGTAAACTATAAGATGGTTAGATTTAGAGTAGGTAGGCTAGCTAGTTTCCTTTCAGTTATTTCCTTTTTGTCCCTTATTTATACATAAGAGTGTATATATTTATTTTTTTCCTTTGATATATTTATTTCATACTTTATATTGTGTGTTTCCTTCATGTTTATTTGTTCCTTGATTCCAATAATTCCTCTTGGACAATCCTGAACTCAAAATTATGAAGTTTGCTTGAAAGTTCCCAAATTTTGGAAATGTAGGTGTAAAACCCCATGCATAGGATGACCATGGTTATATAATGTAAAACATAATGATATAACATGTATAAATTGGTAAATACCAATATAAATTCCAATCATTACATGAGAACATAATCATCATCTTGACCTCATCCTAAGACTTGGCTACCCTAGTTCCCAACCTTGTTGAAAGCATAAAGATATAAAAAAAATACAAAAACTAAGGATACAATGTAAAATCAAAAGATTTAAAGAATAAGTGATTTTAGTAACCTTCATCAAGCCTATGGATGCCTAGTTAGTAGTAGATAAAGGTTGTGAATGGAGCCAAAGGCATCTTTATCAAGGTTATGGATGCCTAACTGGTAGTAGAGTAATTTCCAAGCCTTCCCTAAGATAAAAACATGGTGCCTAATGAATACCTATACATGTTACAAGTCAAGTCTTAGTAATTGAGGAATTGAAACATGAAATTTATTTCTTAAACTCCATAGAAAAAAACAAGTGGAATCAAAACACACACATAGTATGGTTATGTCTTGGTGTTTGACCCTAAGGCTGCAAATACAAGGTTTGTTTCAACCATAATCTAGTTTAAGTGAGGGTTTTGATTAAATGAAGTGGATGACCTAACTATTTGTCTAAATCAAAGTCTTTAGGTTATAACAAATTTATATATTTCCCCCATAAGTCTCCATTTTTTGTGACCAACATACCCACATTTATTGAAAATTGGGACCATGAAGAAACCCTAAAGTTTGAACATGAAAATTTAGCATGATAGGATCATTTATAGAATTTGAAGATAATACACTCTATTAAAGGTAGGAATACCTTTTTTTTTAGATTTAATTTAGACTAACATCACTAATAGATGGTATTTATTACTCTAGTTATAAGTTCCATGGCATTTATCCTTGAGAATTTCATGTTTCAAAACTCTTGGCCAAAGCCCTTAGTTTAAATTTGAATCTTGATGGGAACCAAACAAGCATGAATCTCTTGAAATTTCATTTTTGACCTAAGCATAAAATTCATGTTCTAAGTTTAATCATGTTTATTAACATAACTAAAACTTAGACTAAATTCCTTAGTCTCATCTATTACTTTTTCCTTTAAAAAGTTCCTTGTATATCTAACCTTCATTCTGCAAGGTATTTTTAATGTTTGCTAACATAGCATAAGATTTTATCCCTAAGGCCCCAGGTTATTTTTTAAATACTAATGGGACCTTAGTATTAATGTCTTATCCTAAGTTCTAGTTTCTTGAGTTCACTTTTATATTAATTCAGCCCCTCGTTTATACCTTAGCCTAAGGTTTTAATTCTAAGACCCTGATGTATTTATTATACAATTAGGACCTTAGTCTTAACACCTTAACCTAAGTCTTTATATTTTTAGAGTAACTTAACTTCCTTGAATATTGTAGGATCTAATGGCATTCACTTTATCATAGCCTTTGATCCAACATAGTGAGAAAAGCTCAAACTTTGGATTAAAAAATGTGCATCTTGGATGATATGATGGTTCATGCTTCTTTTGGTCCTTTAATAGGAAAACATGAGGAAAACTGATATAATCCCACATATAGCCCATTATACCAATCAAATTAAAACCCTTAGATCAGAATCGATGCTTCTCATTTAATATTGAAGACTTGATTAGATGCTACAAGTCACAATTAAAAATTTAAAAGATTATGAAAGGCCCAAACAATTGACATGTGGCACCCTTACATTTGATAATCAAAGACAAATAGGTCTCACATGATAGAGACAACTAATCATAAGCAATATCTCAAATCATGATCGATGACTGATGTTTCATTATGAATTTCGATCTAATGGAACAAATTAAGTCCAAGATCTTAGGAGGGCCCATGGATGTGTCAAGTGGTATTCTCACACTAGGTCATAGTAATTTGAGGATCTTAAAAATGATGTTTTTATGACCATCATTTGACATATGTGAGGATGTATTTAATGTATATATGACCATCAACTTTAAGTCTGTCAAATTAAAAACTTCACTAGCTTAAAATTATGGTTTACACAATCATCATTTGATGTCTTCAAGAACACATTTGAAATCCAAGAGTCCATCAAGTTTGATTTGATGAATTATTATGACCGGGGTCAAAATATACTCTAAAATATCATTGAAAGGCTAAAAAATGGATTTAAAGGCTAAAGGAAGTGCTTGAAAAATGTTAAAACACTATAAGCCTTCAAATTGAAAAATGTGGAAATGGTTTTATAATCTAAATATGCAAAATAAATCTATTCTAATTTTACAGTTTAAGGTCCCCATGATGTTTTATTCAAATGTCATGAACCTTAAATATATACTTATACTAAGTCCTATTTTTAAAAGAGAGTCCTTATAAAATATAATTTAGACCAAATACATCTAGTTAAAGGTTTTCATGTGTTTTATCAATATAATAAAATCCTATGTGTTATTGGACCATTATGTCATGTTGATCCTCTTGGGTATAAGCCTTAGCATAAATATTATAGACCAATGTTTACATTGTGTTTATTAAACACATCATAAGCATTGGCCTAGAATACTTAGGCCATGACTTCCTTGTGTATAAATCAAAAAACTTAGGCAGAAAGTCCTTAGCCTAAGCTTTAATTCATACTTAATAAGTGAAACAAGCCTTAGCCTAAGGAACTTAAGCCTAAGTTGTGGTCTTAACAATGTGCTAACTTAATGTTTAGGAATCTATGTAGATCAATGACATGCACTTTATCAATGTATTTTAATTTGATGGTGTGAAAGTACTCATGAATTTTAAAAGGCCTTTAAGCTCACCACATGGCCAATGCTCATTTGGAAAAGGGCTAATAGAAGATATGAATCATGGAGAAGGTACCCAAATATGCCAAGTGTCACTACCATAGGGTTTACAACAAAAAGGAGCCAATCACAAGCAAGGGCATAGATTATAATCAATGGCTCATGGTAATCCTAGATTTTGATCCAATGGAGGAAACTTAAAGAGGCATTTTTAAAAGTGAATGGATAGTTATCAAAAGACATTTATTAAAAATGTGATGAAAATCCTAGACCAATGCCATATAGGTACCACACAAGCAAAAAAGAAAAAAAAGAAGATCTTGTGGGTTCAAAAAAGTAAAGGTATAAAGGCAAAGGTCCAAATCAAATCTAAGGTACGTATAAGCCAAAGCCTAGTATATTCTACCATTAAATATCCAAACCATAAATCCCATATAAAATTGACTTAATCATATTCATTTGGTCACCACTCAATCAAAAAAGAGTTGAATTGTGTTTTTGAGCACAAGAGAGATTTCACACAGACTATTTGTTACCAGTCTAAACAATTCATAAGAATAGAGACAATGGCAGATCATAGATAAAAACTAAAGGAGGAGATTGAGATGTAATTATCAATGGATAAAAAAGGTTATAATTTCAAATAATACCAAAATTGATATTATAGCCTTGAATTATCTAAATGTGAGTAAATGATATGAGCTCTTTTTCATGATAAAAGAATTGAAGACAATCACAAAAGAAGAACAAAGGATTACTATAATGAGCAAGAGATATTATGACTTATTTTATATTTATATGGAAATTCTCCACCATGTTATGGAAAAACATGAGGTATTGCATTGCATTGATATCTTTGCCCCTATTTTTGTTGATTGTAGAATTGATAATTAGTAAACCATTAGGGAAGGAAACTCAAAAAGGGTAGCATATGTTTCTCCTATAGAATTTGAGGGGTATTATAATATTTATTCTCCCCATGTATATTTATAAAAAATCAAGGAGTGGGCCTCCAAACATGACCTCAAATTTGTCTTAAGGCCTTAGTTACATCAAGGACCCCATGTCTTTAGAGACCTTGAGGGTAAAATCCCTATCATCCAATTCAAGGAGGGCATTGAGATAATAATGAACCTATTGAACTGAGCTATTAGTGCCCCTTCAACCAACTATGTGAATATAATCTAGGTCCCATACTTGCACTTCATAGTGGAAGAGAAACTGACCCCTCTAATTAGAGATTTAATCAATGTCTTCCTCATCAAGAAATTCAATGCCATAAAAAGGAAGACATATAAACAATTTACATGATGTCATACCTACTAGATGCCCTCCTAGCCTCTATCACTTTCCCAAGGATTATGAATTTTTACTTAAATAACAAAGGCACCATTTCACACCATTACTCAAAATTACATATTTTCAAATACAAGAACCACATGCAATTCATTTATTACCATTTTTATCTAGCCATAGTGGAGGCCATCACAAGTGTTCCCATACCTAGGGTCCACTCCCTAATCAATAATTATATTTATTTGATGGTTGACATCTACTACTACCTTGATTTCATAGTCATCAAGATCGAGGGGATCATGTCCTAGCCTTGGATGTTTCCAGTATATGTTCCTAGTAAACTTGCTAAGCGAGAAATTGCTTCCCAATTCCTTAATGGCATTGATGGAACTTTTACAAAAAATAAGAAAGGTTGTTTCCACTCCTTCACCCTAATCATTGGGAAGACTATACTATAGGAATGGAAACAAGTTGAGACCATGTCTATACATAGGGATTCATTTGATTTTAAACTTGATGAACTTAATATGCGGGATCCTAAACAAATAGAGGCTGACTAATTTAAAATCAATAAGTTCCCAAAAATCAAATATGTACATCAAATTAGTTTTCATGACATCTAGTATATCAACGATAAGAATTATGAAGAATTTTTGGCTAGGATTCAAGGTCACAACATCAAGATAGAACAAAAGTTAATTAGGGATGACAAGCCATCTAGGGAGAGATGGAAAATGCATCCTTTGCAATATCATTTGTTGCTTGGTCTATCTAAGACATCCCAGGTCGAATAATCACACCCACAAGAGTATACTTAGAAAATATAAGGTGATAAAGGCTAAGATGAACAAGCTAAGGGAAAGGAGAAAGTGGTAGAGGTTAAATTATAAGAGAGGCCTAAGGAGGAACCCTCATCTTCAACACTCTCACAAAGGCCACCATCTCTAGTAAAATATTTGGACATGATTTCCTTTGAATTATAAGATACACTTGAGGGTGTGTTTAAATATCTTATAAAGGCCTATGACTTATATAGGGAGGTGGAAATTGAGGAAGATAAAGGAAGAAATCTTGTCCCTATGGCATCCTCAAAGAAGAGGAAAGTGGAATTAGAATTGGTTCTTGTGGGACCAAAGAAAAGACCAAGGTTGATCATCTCCCACCCCATAAGTGAGGTAAATTTGTTTAGTGATTAATTCCCTATTAATAAACTAGTCATTCCTTACTAGTTCATTTATGGGAAATTACAAAATATTCCCTCTCTTTCTCATTCATGGGCTATGATAAGATTTGCTGACATTGAGATCTAAGATGCCATGAAGCCATAGATAAGAGATATGGTGAAAGAGCTGGAAGAAAGGATAATTATGGCCACTCAAGGACCAAAAATCAAGAATATGGATTCTCTAAGATCATCTAGTAGATCAGGTGTGGAGGTCCCAAAACCTCCCTAATTCAAAAAGCCAATCACTACCATCAAATTCAACCCTGAAACAACTAGATTGGAAAGGACTACAAATAAAAAAGTTGTGGTTAAAATAGAGGAATTCACCTTTCAAAAGGTGGAACCCTTTGTGAGATTAACCCTAGTGGGAGGCCAATAGTTTGGTGAAGCTATAATTCATAAAGAGGATGTGAAAAGTTTGATTAAATCCCAATTATCATAGCACAAAGCTAGAGTCTAGAGGGTGAAGTAGAGGATCTTAAATTTAGATAGAAAAAAGGAAAACTTATAGACATAATCAATTCCATCAGTGCCAAATGTATTGACCAAAATGCTTGATGAGTCATTTTATGACATGTTTGAAGCACTCAAAATTATGAAACTGAGGCAAAATGCATTATAGGGAGAATGTGCATTGGCCAAGGGCTTGGTCACCCAATGGAAAGCCTCAGAGGACAAAATTTCCCATGTTCTTAACATTCAAGCAAGGAAACAGATCCCAAGTTTCAAAACCATTAGTTTGGTACACTTGAGCACAATTTTAGGAATTGTGATTGAAAAGGATTAAAGTTTGAGTGCTTGATAGAATGATGTAGAAAGACTTCTAAAAGATGATAAGGATCTAATTTCAATAATCAAGTAACTTATTGAGACTATTCTCATATATCCTACATAAACCACTATCCTTAGAGTCATAAGTGATGAAGAATTTAAACATAGCGCTACTTTTGTAACCTAAGAAATCAAAATAAAAATCCAAGGCAAATCTGAGGTTGATAATAGTAAAATCTTAAACATGATATTCAATGTAGGGGAAAGGAAAAATGAATCTAGGAGAATTAAAAAATCCATGGATAGGAATTATAAGGAGCTTGATCACTTGGCAGATCAAGAAGAGGAGTGTATCATGAAGCCTACTATGGATATGAAGTTAGTTGATGAGCAACATGCTAAAGCCATGAGAATCCTCTTGTAATGACAATTAGAGGCCCTATTGACAAATTAAGTAGTATTCTATTTTTTAAAGTTTTCTAACTTTTGAAATAGAATATTCTATTATAAAGTCATATTCTAGTTTGTTAGCATATTTGCCTCTAGGTTAGTATGATTGTGAAATGCACGTGTATTTTAGAACTTGTAAGGATAGTTGTCCTTATCTTTGTACACATGTATTTTTTAACTGACTAATATACTTCCTAATCTTTCTATAAAGGCATGTCCTGCTATTTTAAAAAAGGAGAGATCTTTGAGAAAATTTCTACACTTGAAATAGTTAATATATTCAAGGAATTATGCATAGATTGTCCATTTTTGATGTGTCAATTGATAATATATATTTTTATCTCAATTTCAAGTAGAAGTATTGAATTTGAATTGTGTCTTTGAATTTTGAGTTGCATTTCCTAATCACAGGGATTCTAATTTGTGCATATGCTATACTATTTGGAGGATGTTAGGTTTTGCTTCATTTCATTTTTCTCTATATTTAGATGTCCTAATGTTATTTTATTGTGATAGTAAATCCTTAAATTAGACCTAGTTCTTACTTGTGATTCTTTACATTATCCTCTGAAGCTTGCCTAGTATATAGTGGAATTTGAGCTTAGGCTATGTTGCATTATATATTGGTTAAATGTATACTCACTTTCAAATGATGATTTGTCATAATTTTTGAGAATAAAAATAGTAATGACTCATTTATTTTCTACTATACCCCTTTCTTTGCTCTTTTTTACACCAAGATCACTTTAGTTTTGGGTTCATTATAAATAACCACTTAGATTAATTTGTATCTTAAATCTAGAATGTAATTCACTAAATATTAACATGGATTCTCTACAATTCATGAAGAACAGGCCAAGGTTGCTCCCAACCACCAAATTATATAAATATTATGGAATAATTTATCCTACTCTAATGCTTTTTCACCATAGGTAACTAGATTGCCAAAACCTACAAATCATGAGAAGTGTTCCTAAAATGAGAAGTGTTCTTTAAAAATTAAGAGCACCTATGGTTCATTTAGAGGTATCAATAGGACACTACCTTAATATTTTGATTAGTACCATCTAATGATGTGTTTTATCTTTGATAGTTTTGCTTTTATAGAGTTTTACTCTCTATTTCAATATAGGTAGATGTGCTTGCTTATGTTTTTGGATCTTTGTGTGATCTTAATGTGAAATTATGTTCATGAATCCTAGAAATATATATTAAAACCCTAGGTCCACTTTTAATCATAGTTTTAGGATTGTAAAAGGGGATGAATGTTGGGTTGAACTGACCCCAACTACTTCCTTTTAATGGTTAAGAACTAACTACATATCCATTACTTCAAAGAGGGAAGTCAAACCACATGCAGTTATCCCTATTAGGTGAATGTGTGAAATAGTTCTCATTCAATAGATGAAACCTAGAACATATCCATTGATAATTGGAAATTAAATAATTTATCTTGGGTATTGAGTGCTTTAGACTCAGTTAAGACATTATCCTAGTGGTTTACTGGTAAAATGGGATGAATAGGTCAATGCTTTTGAAACTACAAGTGTTTGAGTATGCTTGGTAAGTGATATATATATATATATATATATATATATAATATGACTATAATATTTTCTATTTATATTAGAATATTTAGGTAGTTTATTATGACACTAACATGTAAAAAGTATGGGCTAAACCATATTAATGATTTAAATTTGAAATGTGATAGTTTCTTGGCATAGGACTAAATTATCAAAATATAATAGTACCATTATATGGTATGTTTTGAGTTTGACATTATAGTTTAAGAGACATAAACATTGATATTATGATCTAGAGATTCTTAATTATTATAATTAATTGGTTTTCAATATAATTTAGGATTTCATATAGGTGACAATGAGAAAAATAGGAATTTTAGACCCATAAAAGGCATGTGGATGTGAGAGGATGGTGAATGAGAGTCATGTATGTATGAACATGTAATGAAGGGTGAAGGTTAGTAAAAAATGGAATTTCCAAGTATCAAATACTAGATTTTAGTGCCGATAATATAATATCTCCCATTTCATTAAGTGTGTCTTGTTAGATAAACTTATACTAGTCCTTTTGGAGTTAGATATATGTAATTAGCAGAACCTCTATACTTAAAATTTATCTCTAATTGGTGTAGGTTAAGTTAATTTAAGATATATGATCCCACAATTTTTTTGAGGTATATGAAAAATTTCCCATAAGCCTTAGTGAACCTATGGATTTTGATGGTATTGATATGTATTCCCATCCTCTTCCTTGAGTTGACATAATGTTCCATTTTCCCTTTTCCCCCTTTATTTTTTACCCCAGGTAGAACTTGATTCTTTTTATCTCCCTCAATATTATTTCTTGCCTTATCCTCTTGAAAATTCCTTAGGCACTCTTGTGTCAACTACCTTTTCCTATTCCTCCTTTCATTGAGCTATAATTTCCTATTTTGTTCCTCTTATTCTTTCTACTTTAGGTCTTCCTAGATCTTTATTTCCTCCCAATTCATTAAATCTTTCTCTTTTTACTTGTTTCTTGTTCTTATTTCCTTATTTATTCATTTTTAATTTCCTCTTTTTTTTCTTTTCTCTTATTTATCTCTTATCTTTTTTTCTTCAACTCTTTCATTTTATTTCCTAACTTTTTTATATGCCTTTACCTTTTTCCTATTTATCTACTTTTCATTTTCTATGCCAATTGGGTAGCTAGCTTTGTATATCTCAATATTTTACCCCTTTTAGTATCTAATTATTTATTTCATTATTCCATTTTTTGTGCTATTTTTTTTCCCATTTTCTTTAATATTTCCTATTTCCTCTACTTTTCTAATGCTTCGACCAAAATCTTTATTTTTTTAGTTCAAATCGTTCTCTTGAAAATTAATTAGTGTCTATTTATCTTTTGGTGGAATTTGTTTCTCTATTAAAACATTGTTAAGATAATCATCTTGGTTACCTTATGTCAATTTATTCTCTTCCTTTATTTTCTATTACACTTCAATTATTTTTCTCTATAGGGTAGGTTACAATGTCATCTAGTCTATAATGGATAACTTTTGCTTATTCTAATAAGACTTGGATCACACTCTTATTCCCATTTATTATTTTATCATATATTTTTCCTATTCTTACTAATAATCTATTATGAAATTCTATAAAGTGTTAGAATATCTAAAATTTGTTCTCTAACATCTCTTTTTCCTTCCCTAATGATTTATTCATCACCACCATCACATTTTTGTTTGCTTCAAATACTTCTCTTGATGAATCAGATAATGACTACTTCACGAGACCCTTTTACTCTTCCTTCTTTGCCTTCTTATATAACTATTAGATGTTTTTTTTCATGTTAATTTTGATTGTGTTTAATCCTTAGGTGAGGGAGTTCATTTCCTTTCACCTCCACTCATTTTCAAAAGGGTTTATCAAATTTTGGCCATAGATGATCTGGTGGACACCTTTGTTTCATCCTTTATTTTAATTTTTCTTTCACCCTCAAGGATGAAACAAAAGTATTACCTTTTTTGCGTATCAAACCCTTCGATACTCTATATTACAAATGGAGAGTGCCCATTTATTTTATTTTATTTTGATTAGGTGTGTGGTCTCCTTTATGATAACTTCCCCCTTAATTTTTTATTTTTTAAAATCGTGCAATTATATACTCTATAATTTATTCATTAAGTGATTGAAATTTTCTAATATTGACATTGTTACCTTGTTTGGCATATTCACCATTTTTTAACTATAATAATCTATGAAAGCCTACACTATTTTACTTACTATCTTGAAAGTACTAGAGACATCATTCAAACATTTCTATTCTATTCACATAATCTTTTCAGCCATATTATAGTAGTCTTTATCCTTATGAGACAAGACCAAACTAGGCATATAAGGTTGTAGTGTGGCCTAATCCTCCATGCTTCCATGATAAATTTTAAAAATATAGATGTTTCATATTGGACTTGACACACTTTTATTAGGGTTAGTTAAATAAAATATTCAAAATAATAGTCTATATAATCAAAAAATTCTTATCAAAACACACTCGATAATCACTTGAAAATATATATTACATATTGAGAAAAATATCACTAATCTTTCCAATTCTAGTTCTAAGTTATTCTAATAGTCATATGCCAATTCTAAAGCTCTTTTATTTTAGTTTAATGGAATTAATTTACAATAATTCAAGGAAATTTATCTATTTGCATCCATATATAAAATATCAAGACTCACACTTTCACTCTAAGAGGGAGAACTACATTGACATGAGGCCCTTTTGTGTTATGTATTTAACACTTAGATTACATAGGGTTTTATGAGGATTGATCGACTATTCCCATTTCATGATTCCCCATTTCTATTTGATTTACATTCATTTTACTATCTAGGGATTAGTTTTTTTATATTATAGGTCTTTCACATGTCAAATCATCTCCCATAGTCAATTAGTCAACCCTCTTAAATAACTATAGGTGCTTGTACTAGAATATCAACTACATAGTCACATGATGAACCACATTTCAACCTTGTCCACCTAGAAAAATCATTTCCCAAAGAATCATAGAGTCCTATATTAAGCTATGACATAGTTAAATAATAATTATAATTAGTTTTCATCAATAGTTATCCTATATAGTCAGTAATAAATTAGATCCAATATAGGTTTGCTTATTTCATTATTTATTATTATTTATAACTCATTTCAAATTTTGTAAATTATTATATTTTACATGTAGACTATATATATTTTTAATATAAATAAGTCTTCAATAGTTTATTATTCATAGTATTTAATCAATATATAAAATAAAGAGATTAAACATTTTGGTGAACCCATAATGTTTATAGAACACTGACTGCTATTTGCTTTATTTTTGTCTTATAATTTCATATATTTTTTAATAAATTCCTAAGACTAAAATAAAATAAACTTAAATATTAGATATAAATCTAATTCCATTATTTAAAATTATTTGACATTAGATTTGATCTAAAACTGAAGAAATTATCTTTTCACCTTATATACAATCTTACACTGAAGCATTTCCTTTTGACATTAGGGTTAAATTTTATGATGAAATAACCATCTCCTATCTCACTCTATTAATCCCAATAGTCATGCAATGTTATGAGAAGTTGTTATAAATTTATAGGAACACCATTGGACTATGGTTTTATTATTAGATTATGCGATTATATGGTTTTAACCATAATAACACCCTTCTTGTCTTCATCTAATTTATATAACCATATATTATATTATGGTTGTAACCATTATTCCTTATTTCATATAATAATAACTACCTTCCCTATATAAATAGAATATTTCTAAGTGATTACATGTTTATCATGATATATCATATATGATAATAAGCAAGAGTGACACAGTTGTTACAATTTTTTTTACTTTATTGATGCAATCATTTTATTACTACATAATTTGATCCACACAATTAAAGTGATTTGAGTTAAATAATTTTTAATAAAAGAAGGGATTTTAAGAAAAATTACAAGGGGGGCCCAGTTATGAGGATTTATTATGAGAATCTCATCTATTAAGTAGATCGTTCATTTTAGTTGTGTGTTTACATTCTATCTTTGTGTGTACATCTTTGGTTTCCATTGTTGATTTAATTACAAATATTTTTTATTATGTTTGATCGATAAAGTGTTTTCAATATAAATTATAATAATCCTTCTATTTATTTCCATTATGTAATTTCCATTTCATGAAAGTATGTTTACATTATCATTTACATTTCTGAACAGTGTGTTTCCTATACATAACCATTATTACCTTAGCTTTCCAAAGAGTCTAGTGTGCATATATATTCCAAATACCTTACCAAAATACATGGACATTGGGTTGAAAATTTAATGAATGATAGTTATCAATAAACCAAGTGGTTACCCCTCTAGAGCACATCTATCAAGTTGTACATACATTGATTGGATTGCATAAATTTAATTAGGGATTTGATTTTTACATTCAATTTGGTGTCATTTTTGGGAAATATGTCAAACATTAGAATCTTAAAAAATTGAGTAATATTTCCTTCTTTCATAGAATAAAATTTCCTACTTTATATAATAAATTTTCTTGATTTCACAGAAAAAAATTTCCTACCTTCTAGAATTAAAATTTTCATATTTTCTAGCATAATGTTTCTTGATTTCAAGAGTGAATTTACTGGTTTTTATGTTAGATTTTTTTTTTCAAAATTAGAGAAGTTAAAAGAAAAAAAATTGAATTAAACTTATGTAGGGGAGGGGAAAAAACGTAAAAATAAGGTGGAAGTGTTTCTATGCAACATGAAAGAAGTTACTTGGAAATATTTTTTCCTAAAATATTATGCTTATCTACAAAACAATAAGTTGGGATATCACCTTCAGACACAAAGATATCACATATATAAAAAAAGATATCAACTATAGTGAATGAATAAATAATTATAGTTGATCCACACCAACTATTAGAGGTATAAGAAGTAACACCATATGAGTTCTTAGTGTTTGAGAACAAAGGATAAGAGGATCTTGATACCCATGAGAAGGAAATATTTTCACAATTAAACATAGTTCCTATTTGGCCATTCTACACTTAGGAATTTAATATTTATCTCCCTCCACCCTCACCTAAAATCCCTCCAAAAGAGAAATCAAAGCACTTATAACTCCAAATAAAACTGTAGAACTTGTTAAACCCATTGAATCAACTAAACAAGATGTCATTTTTGAACTTTCAAAATAATTTATAATGAGCCCCACACCATCACCCCTAGTCAAAATTATTTATTATTTTAATGAACTGAAAACCACTGTTCATTACGTACCATGGCAAAATTTAAAAAATGATTTGAAAAGTGGGTATCATAAATTTTTGGTTTACAAATAGTCTAAAAAATAGTGGGAGATAATCATGAAGAAAACTCTAAGGCCAAAACCTTTGAATTTCTCATCAATAACCCTATGGGTAATGAATCCATGAAAAATATCCCCCTTTTTGCCTTTCCCAACTTCAAATAAATAAATAATGAATATAATGATATGTTTCTATTTTAATTTGATGTTCTATGCCATAGTTATGAATATAATTAGGATGCTCAAAATCTAAAACTATTTCTAGCCACTCTCAAAGATGAATCTCTTAAATGGTTTATAAGGTTGGGAAGAGATAAAATATACACTTGGAAAAATATGAATGAAATAAGCCTCTAAAATTAATAATAATACTAAAAATGGAGGGATTATACAAGGAATGACATATTTTAAATGTAAACAAATTAAAATGAACCATTGGAAGATTACTTGGAGAGATTCATGTTAAGTGTGCAAAAATCTAAATAAACTACGTTGGATCAAGAATATATAAAATTGATATTATTGAAAAGAATGAGGCAATAATTTGTCAAAACATTGGATTTAATGAGTATCAAAGACATATCAAGGTTTTAATTGTAATATATCACTCTTTTATGAATAAATTAATCAAGGTCAATGATGAATAAAACTCAAAATAATTGATCTTCATCACTATCATAATATAAATCTACTAATTGACTATCAAGGATTGAAGTCGGTAACTTGATGAAAGACATAAAATAAGACATCATTAATCAATTTGAAAAATAATTGTATACATTTCACACGTGGAGGAATTAATAAGAATCAAATCAAGCCTTGACTGTATATTATTTAGAATACAATAAGAAGAAAATTGATTGTAAATACCATGCTACATATGTCAATGTAGTCATAATAATAGAATAATATCTTAATGCATTGGAGATTCATGCCATTTGAGGATATGGAGAGTATATATTTTTTGTATCCCAGTGGAAACCATGGGAACAAATGCCACATAATTTAGGTATGGCATCTAGTTCTTCAAGTTTCAATTCACAATTTTATATTCTACTCCTTCGAATCACCCATCCCAACCATAATGTAAAAATCAAAATTGGCAATGTAAAAACCCTCAAACCTAAAAAAAATTGTATTAATTTTAATAAAAATCATTAAAACAAAAAAAAAACTATGAATGGAAATCACCCTCTAACCAATGGAAGTAATCATGGTGAGGGAATCAACTTCGGATCAACCAAAATATTTTCTATCAACAACTTCTACAACCTCAATTACAATAAGAACCAAAATTAATTATAAGAACTCCTACTCCACCTCCACTAATATCCAAAAAACTCCCTATCCATCCTACCCATAATCCAAATAATAAGTCAGTTTAACTAATAAATAATAATGATGTAATAAGTTCCCTCATCTATCATGGATAAGCATATCACATGTGGCAATTTTGGTTAGAAATAAGATTGGTGGCTAGCCAAAAATTGCACAAAATAGACATCAGTGGAAAACCAAATTGCTAGATACTTAAGAGTTTAAAAAACCAAGGTGAAAAATCAACTTGCTAACCACCCAGGTATAAAAAACATCAATAAAAGGTCATTTGGTACAAGCACCTACTAGCTCCTAGATGCTCCAGGCCCACTTTTATTTATTGTAGGTAACTTTTAAACCTTCAAAATATATAGCTACAGCCTTATATGCTTTAAATTATATTTTCAACTTTTTGAAATCAACTAAGTATTGACCTACAACATCTATTGGATCCATTTAGCAAGCTAGATCATCATTTCTATAGTAGATCTAATATTTATCATATTAGATTATCTTAATAAGTGTAGTGATTGTCATATTTTTTGATACTTTTATAAGCATCTTTTGTATATATACAGTTGTTATAGGACACAAAAATGATCACGTATCTACTATTACTTATTTCCTTCTTGAAAAAATTTCCTCTCCAGTAACTTACAACCTTTCACCCCAATTATTTTTTATGATAACATGAGTTAATTGATTGTACTTAGCAAAATTCCATAATATCATATTTTCCTCAATTTACAAGGAATTAATTAGTTAAAAGGATGGAAATTCAATTTCAAGTTGGACACTCCCACAAAATTTATTTTTCCAAAAAAATCATTAAATAACATATCATCTCTTTATTTTCCCATAGCATTGGTAAAATAACATATTAAACAAGGTGATTTCTATGATGAGCTTTCAATTGTCCTACATTTATTCATTTTATATAATTGATAGCTCCTAGCAAAGGTTATCAAGCAAGCATTTTTATCCATATTTAATTATGATACTATTGGTCAAAGTTATGGATTTAACCAATTGCTTATGTTATAAATTTAGAATAATGTATATTTTTATTAGAATTTATATTCTAACACACACACACACACACACACACACACACACCCTAACTACCCATTTTAATATGAGGTCATAAAATGCATTTTTTAAACCTATGATCAAAACTTAACCTTTAGTGTAGCAATCATTTTGCGTTAAAGTATCAATACTTGACTCTTACTTGTCAAGATATGATTGGTTACTTTTAATTTTATAGAATAAATGTTGAATAAACTTATTAGATATTACATTTTTAGATTTTTGTGAAATTTAATATATAAACATATACACTAATATGTTTTGTCAATAAAGCACAAGTTAATAAAAGCCTTGTTTGACAATTGAAACACACACAACTCTTGGGATCTTTCCCCTAGTAGGGCAAGGATATAGCTTAACACCTTATTTGCCTAAAATCCTAATTTCCCTTAAATTTTGTGTTTCTTATTGATATTATCCTCCTTGCATAAAATCCTATCTTAACCTTTTGTTGTTTCTTTGATATCTTTGACTAGACCCCTTTATTTATAAATTTTAAACTAATTTGTTTAAGTGCCAAACCCGTTGAATTGGACTATGTCATATAGATAATCTTATGTAAGTAGAAATAAAAATTGAGCCCTTGGTGTAACAATGCATCTCTTTTATATATATTGAAAGAATGATATCTAATGGATCCTAATACCTATGAATCATGCCTTGGATTGTCGAAAAGACATTCCTAAATTTTGTTGAATAAGGCCACTTAAGTTTCCTCCAAGGTCACTTAGTGAATCTAATTCAGTAGGTGCATTTTGAGGTCCCAATTAAATGTCTAACAAGAGTCTTATATTGTTACAATTATTCACTTGATTCCCCTAATGTATTCAAATACATTATTCAATTTTTTCCTAAAATTAAGATCTCTTTTGAAAATATGGTTAATCCTCCATTCTATGCACATCCTTCATCTACCCCTCCATCACACATGGGATAACCATCCACCACTCCATCTATTATAACATAATCTAAAGATTATGTATTCAACATGGGATTAGTCCTAGGTGCAACATGGATACAATAATTGCAAGCTAAAAAACAAGCTAGACAACACTTTATGCTTATCAATACCATAGAGTTTCATACCTATGTAATTGGGATGGTAAGATACAAAAGTAGGATGATGGACCTACAATGTATTTAAATTTTAAATTCTTAAATATTTTGGTTGAGTTGGGTATGAATTTTATTTTGTATAAGATGTGGTTTTGAGCTCAATAAACTTGAAATGGTCACATGTATCCATTAGTGATGATGTGGTAATTTATTAAGACATTGTTTTAACATGATGTGCCTAGTGATGAACGTATAGATTAAAAATATATATTTGCACTAGGGACTTTGTTCAAAACCATTAAGGGATGGCATAGACATAACATTGACCAAGTATGGCATATGTATAAGTTATCTTAGCTCAAACTCTATTGAAATTATTCAAGATACATTAAACCTATGGTCCAATGTCACCTAAATTTGAGACTTGCTTCCTCTCAAGGATGATGTTAAGCAAAGAGACCCAATAATTATTCATGTGGATGATGAATTACTCACCTCATATAGATGGTTGATCAGAATTGAATGCCAATGTACACCTCCTCATTGAAGGTTTTAATATTATATATGTTTTGCACATATATCTTCAATCATCTTGTTCATATTTCATTGTAATGAGCTTAAACCTTATGATGTGGATTGCAATAAAGTAGTACATGTCTCAAAATTCTTATTCTGACTTGGGATTTGAGGTTAAGGCTCATCCATTGCTAAATTATATTCTCTCCTACATGTAGGACTTAATATGAATGTAAGTTTGGGGATCTCTATAGGTAATTCAAGGTAGAGGGATATAAATAATTTGAATATGTATATGTAGAAAAATGATAATGTTTGGTGCTTACTTGGAATTTTGATGGGACTTTAAAGGGATCTACATGATAATTTTCATAGAGTAATGGAAATTCAGAGGCTCACACCACATGTGTGAATTATTTACAAGACATGAGTTAACTAGATTGATGTCAATATTTAAACATTATTAGATTCTATGTATGTATGTATGATAAATTTGTGAATAGGCTTTAATTGGATTGGTTGGCTTGGTGATGGAACATGTCTAAGTATAAAAAATGTGCATATCTAAAAAATCTAACACTTCTCTAAGTGTACTAATCCTACACATGTATGTGGAAATATTTGATTATACTATTGTTGACCATTTTTGCCCAACTAGGCTAAAAATCGGTCCCCTTCTTCCCTTGCTATTCAGAGCCAGTCAATTTTAGGTTACATAAGTTCATCGGCCTTGGTTCATGAACTGGTTCAACACTTCGGCTTGGTTCAACCACTAAATTCAACACTTCACTAGTTCAATCAACACTTGGTTCAACCACTCAAGTTTAGTAGCTTCAAGTTCAATGCCATTGGTTCAGTGGCTTTGGTTCAACATGGGTTCAATGTTTAAAGTTCAACACTTTGGTTCAATCATTTCAGCTCAATGGATAGTTCAATGAGGAGATTCAGTGAATAGTTTAAGTGGCTCAGCATGCAACATTAAACTGTTGAACCAGTTCAACAAGTGATTTAATGCATTGGTTCAATCACTTAGTTCAATGCTTTTAGTTCAATGAATTAGTTCGATGCCATTAGTTCATCGACAAAGTTCATCAGCTTGGTTCAATCAGCTCGGCGTGTAGTGTTGAACCGTTGAACTGATTGAATTGTTGAACCATTTTTGGTTCAATGGGTTAGTTCAACAGCTTGGTTCAAAGGTGTGTCCCAAAGTTAGAGGGAAACCAAAGGTCCAAAAGCCCTTGCAAAGGGTGGTTCAAGATCCAAAATCCCTTGTGGAGGGTAGGGAGCATTCCAAAGATAGCTAAAGAAGCATTTCAAAAGCGTGAAGAAGACTTAAGGCTGAATTATTTCAGACTTTTTATTTGAAGGAATTCCTTTAGACAAAAAGCCTAAAGGAATTCAGGGGGAAGCTCAATTCAAAAAGGCCGCTATCATAGGGAGAAGACAAAGTGGCCGATTTCCATGGACTTTTTATCTGTGGGGAAAATCCTAAATAAAAAAACCCACAAAAAAGCTTGCCAAAGGACCCGAAGGAATTTACCAAAGACGCTGACGTCCCAAAAACTATCAAAATTAAGCATGTGAACTAGCCGTTGGGTTTTCAAGCAATGACAGGCATGTAAACATCAAATTTTACACCAAGAAAGCCAGAGCATGGAAGGCACCAAGTGGCAACTACAAAAGACTTTGACATGCTTTTTTAGGAGCAGTGGAACATGCCACATGTCCCTTGCAGGGCTTGATGGAAGCTAACAAGTGTCAACATCCATGGGTTTCTCCTATTGGCTCCAAAGAAGACTGTGGTGGGCCTGAATGAGTTTCTAGGAGCTATGTGGAGCATGCTAAGTGTCAGCATTTGTGAGCATCAAAAAATTAGCCCAAAGTTTTTCTAAGGTAGCTAAAGGATCTATAGAAGTGGCCACGTGTTGCCTTCTACAGAAATCTCAAAAAATACTTCTAAACCCTCTAATGTAAGTGGATGTTGCCATGTCCCATTATCAGATCAATGGAAGCCACCACATGTCAGCAACCACATTTCAAAGTGTCTTCTAAGTATCCAAGCAGTGGACTATGACATGTGTTAAAAGTAGATGCACTCTCAGTAGAAAGAGCCAAAGGAGTAGTAGAACGAGCCAGAGGAGGCAAAGTAGCCAAATGCAGAAACAGACAAAGTGATCTAAGTGGTGCGAGAAAGTGTCAAATTAAGGACTTATTCTAGTGGTTGACACAATACCTTCCATGTGATCATCAAGAGGCATAAATAGTGAACAACGTGACCCATTTTTCTTCATTATACATTGATGAGCAAGCAAACAGTGTGGCTCATAATTTCAAATCTTGACAGGAGCTAACATAGCATTATCTTTAGGTAGCTTCCTCATCCCAATTCTCAAAAGGTACATGGGTCACTTGTAAAATGGCACCAAAATGGCCTCTTTCTTCCTCTATAAATTTTAAACTTCTCATTTGGAAAAGGATCGACTCTCAGCCTTAAGGCAAAACTCTGTCCAAAAATCTCTCAAGCTTGTAAGGTAGAGCTCTACCATAATTTTACCTTGAATTGAAACATAGCATTTTTACCTCCATTCTGAGTTTTGCATTTTTAGTATGTGTCTACAGCTTGATTCTGTGTTAAGTCATTTTATTAATGCTTTTGTAGAATGATTTCAGCATGTTTGGTGCATTTTTTGAGTTTCCTTTTATAGGTCTATCAGAAGTGTCCCTAGAGGAGTATAGGTGAAGTGGATAGGCTGTTGTAGTGTATCTCAGAATGCCTCTATTAGTTATTTCCTACCCGTATCTCCATGGACCCCTAACCCACTGATGTAGAAGGTTTTCTCATGTCTTAATAAATGGTAATGTAAGTAGAGATTAATTTTAAAACAATAAATGCAGATAATTTGGATTTATGTTAAATTTAATTTTATCTAATTAGATATCATAATACTAAATTGGTTTTCATATTTATAAAAATATCAAAAAAATGCCTATATTTTATTATTACATATAAAAATATGAACTCATAATGCCTTGATATAATTTTTTAAGGTAAAAACATAAAACATAACACATTCTAATAATATTTTATTGTATGTTACATCTTGGAAAATATAAAAATGTCAATTTAAAAAATAAAATTCATATGCATGTAAAATAAAATTAAATTTTCACCTAAAAAATGGACCAGATGAAGTGTATGGGAGCTATTTCTCGGTGGAAAGTGTATTTTTGGGCAGAGTAGATCAACCTTTTCTAGTGTATCACATTTTATTTTTTAGGCTTAGGTTCTATTTTCAGCATCTCTCTCTTTTCATCCCCCCCCCTTTTTTCATTTTAGTTGTTAGCAGTAGGATAAACAAGGGCCTAAAAGATACATCAGAGGGAGCTAGCCCTCATCTAGAGACTCTCCCCTCCAGCTTCACCAGTCCCACAGGCGAGAGGGGAGTTTCCATTGTTGCATGTAGAAAAGGCAGGAGCTCAGCCTCCTGCCCATGGGTGCAAACTCACTACATCAACAACTATACCCCTAACCCTAAATGCTTATTTTATAACAAACATAACCCTTAAGTTCCTTGATTTCATCACAAATGCATAAATTCATGAATGTGATTAGTGTTAATTTGTGAATTTGTTATTCACCTAGTTTTGTAAGGACCTATGATGGTATTTTGGGCAGAATTAGCTCATTTTATATTACATATTGAGCCTTATTTCATCATTCATTAGTCTTATTGCTTCATATACTTGTCAAGATTTTTATTTCATCATGTATTGGAGATGTATGAATCATATTAGGGACTTATGCATCATATTGAGCCTTATTACATCATATGATAGCCTAATTACATCATATTGAGCCTTATTGCATCATATGATAGCCTAAATGCATCATATTAGAGATTTATTACATTGTATGATAGTCTTATTACATCATATTAAGCCTTATTTCATGATATGATAGCGTTATTACAACATATGATAGTCTTATTGCATCATATTAGGTATTTATGCATCATATTATAAATTTATTTAGTGTTATTTCATCATATTGTAGTATTATAATGGAAAAAAATAGTTGAATAGGAGCCTTTTTTCTTGTTTGTATAGTACATGCCTATACTTCAAGGAACATGTACATGTTTCTATAATGTGTACACATTATAAAAATACATACACATTCCTTTAAATAAAAACAAAAACTCACTTTTAAACATCTATTTTTATCCCTAATTTATATTGTTGTCCCTGTTGATGCTTAAAATTGTGTTGTTTCCAAAACCAACATGGGAAGTTTCAGGAATGTGGGACTTGTGACCTGAAATGACCTCCAGATTTTAAAGAAGCTGGCTCTTCTTTATCTCAAATGTATTGTGGGAAAAAAGGATAAAAATTAAACAAAATCACCAATGTAATGAAAGAAAATTTAACTATGGCAATGCACCTGCGTATGATTCATTCCTTAATACTAAGCACAATGAAGATATCTTTAGGATTCAATTACATTAAAGAGCAAACAATGCATGATCCATGTAAAAGATGAAAACAAATAGAATCAAAGACTTACAACTTAAAAGATTTTTCAATAACACATAAAATATCAGCAAAGGCACAGAACTCAGTCTTCTTATTAATTTTCTAGTCACATAAAAGGCACTGATACATGCACAGTTATACAAACTTTCTGAATTAAGAAAATAGAACAAAGGCAAAATATATTAATGGCCATAGCAAGAAAGTCTTTAAAACTTCTTGTAAATCTCTGATAATAATCTATATGCTAAAAATTCTCTCCCTTTCCTTTTTTCCCAATTTTTGAACCTACGATTTGAACCCATATTTATAGCATAGGACTGGCTCAAGATTTCCCACACAATCAAATCCCAATGGTCCAACCAAACTAGAACTTAACTAGAATTATCTGACAGAAGATATATTTCAAACATGAAATGGTTAGCCTCTCTACAAGTTCATTATCTAGAATAGATACATGTGGCATTTCCCACTGTGAAACAGGTGAGGACACTTGGCAGCATTTGCTAGTCTTAACAAGTGACACATGGCAGCTTCTGCTAAGGTTTAGAAACACTATAGAAACATTTGGGACTCATTTAGATTCACATGGATGATGAAAGTTGGCACACTCTGCTTACTTTGGAAACTCACTTGGGGCCCACCGCAGTCCTTTCTCAATAATGAAATAAAAGGAAGAAATTGTGGATGTCGACACTTGGCAGTCTCCATAGATATTATAAGGGACATGTGGTGCTTTCCATGTAACTTAGAGAAACATATTAAAACATTCCACAGTTACCACTTGGCACATTTTATGTGTACTAAGAGGAGCTTATTGAAAGAAGATTTTGAAACATATAAGAAACTAAAATGTGGATGCTGACACTTGTCAGGCTCCACAGGTATATAACAAGACACATGGCTCCATCCCCATTAGAGAAATTATAATGTGTCCTAGCTAATGCCACTTGGCATGTTCCACACAACTAAAAGACTTAGACAAAACTTAGGCAAAATGAAAACACATGCCCATGCTCTGTGTCAAAACTTTCACTGCCAAAACTAAAATGCACAGGGACAAAATTGGAGCACACAACTGAAACTCAAAACAAAATGTAGAGTATTTTACTCTACAGTTCTTGGCAACCCTGAGGAATTTTGAGCCTGCTCAAAAAATAATCCAAAGAACATATAAAAAATGTGGTAAAATCACAAATTTTGTAAGGCCATCTGATAAATAGACCATTCAACATCAGATAGTCCTTATTTATTTTGCAAATCCTAGAAAGCTAAATCAAGGTTGATGATGTCCTTGTGTGAAAACCTCTACAAAACATGAACTATAGTCTTCAATTGGAAATCAAGCTAGTCCATGAGGATCAAGACAAATTCCACTTTTGGCACTAATGAAGCATCTATTAAACCTTGGAAAATTGACTGATCATTTTGTCTGGCTAACATCGTGTTAGACACGTCATAAAAGTGGCTGCATAAAAGTACCTTGGGGAATTTTGGGGATTTGAGAGAGATTTAGTGAATGCAAGAGTTTCAAAATTTTTGAAGACTTTGATTTGTGGCCAAATGTTCATAGAACACTTATTAAAAGAAAGAGCGAGAAAAAAAATGGGAAAATAGAGCAACAAGGAAAGGGAAACTATATAACTATAATACATGGGAGATACTACTTAAATGAAACATTTGAGGTAGATCCCATTCACAAGAATCTCTTCAAGTTCACCCCCCATCATTTCAAGCTCAAATTAATTTTGTTGTTTACATGTATGAATCTTATAGGGGCCAGTCCATAATGACTCAAATTTATTGTGTCAACCCAACTTGGCAGTTCTTGCATCCCATTTCAAAACAACTAAGCCTACTTCAAAATGGGGGTTTGAAGTCTTCTTATCAAAGTATTATTTGATTATTTTTTGATGTTTCATTAATTATTCATGTCTTGTATCCCTCTTTTCTTGAACTTCCAGGAGCTCAACAAGTTTGACCTGCATGGGGCCATTCTCCTCAATTTCAATCTATTTTAATAATTGGAGAGTAGGAATCTCCAAGCTCAGGGACATTACAATAGGCTTACCATAGACCAATTCATATGGGGACATTTTTTAAACTTATTTAGTCATAATTCTATCAGCCCATAGTGCTATATTAAGCACTTTATGCCACTCTATGTGATGATCAGCCCCTATTCTCCTAATAAGTCTAATCAGGTTCTTGTTGGTTGATTCTGCCAAACCATTACCCTGAGGGTAATAATTTGAGGAAATTTTTAGATAGATTCCATACTTTAGTGCAAATTCAGATATTTTTTCCCCTAAAAATGCCTTAGCATTATCTAAAATTATGGTACGAGGAGGTCCAAAGTGAGTAGTGATATCCCCCAAAAAGTCTAGGATCACCTTTTCTGTTACTTCTTTGAGTGGAACTGCCTCACTCCATCTGGTTAAATAATATACGGTAGTTAGAATCCATTTGTGTCCCATAATTAGCACTAGATTGATCACTCCAATGAATTCAAGACCCCATTAAGCAAAGGGTTCATCAATAATTATAGGACTAAGGGGCATTTTTGCATTCCTTTTCTTCCCCACATAGCATTGACAAGATTGGCACTCTTTGACCAGTTGATAATAGTCTATAAATAAAGTGGCCCAAAAATAACCTACCTAACTTATCTTTATAGATATGGTTCTTGTATAAAAATGTCCACCTGAGATTCCATGGTGCATTTCATGTAGTATTTTCTAAGCCTCATCTTTCTCTGTGCATCTTAAAATTATGCCATCAACATTTCTTCTGAAAAGAACTTGGTCAATTAAAACAAAATGGACCCCTTACTGTCTATAGTATCTCCTCTTATCCTGAGAGAGCTCTTTTGGGAAAATACCATGTTTCATAAAATGGATTTTGTTTGTTACCCAAGATTTTTGATCAATTTATTATATCCTCAATACATTTTCCTTTTCTATTTCTTCAATTATCATCTTTTCCATATTTGAGCCATGTATTGGCACAACCCCCTACCTCTGATCAGCTTAGTGGGTCTGACCTCTACATCATACTCAAGGATCTTTGTTATCCAATTTGCTATTTTTTTTAGTAATTTCACCTTCCATAATGTATTCTCTAACACTAGGATGAGCCACAAGTATCAGAATCTTATTTCTTGATACCATATGCCTAAATTTCATGAGGGCTTTTACCATAACATATGCCTATTTCTCCACAAAGTTATATCTGGCTTCATAATCCCTAAGAGTCCTTAATAAAAAGGATATTGGGTGTTCTCCCTCTTGTTGATCATCTTTTTTGTGTTAGGATAGTAGTAACACTAAACTCTCCTCCATAAACATACATTATAAAAGAATTAGAAAAGTCTAGGTTACCAAGTACTGGGGCTATTGAAATTGCTTTTTTGACCTCCTCAAAAGCTTGTCTTCCTTCTATAGTCCACTTGAACACTAGGTATTTCTTCAATAAGAGTGTCACTAGTCTCATTAGGCTTGCAAAGTCTGATATGAACTGACTAACAAAATTAATCTTTCCCAAAAAGGATTGAACTACCTTCTTATCTACTAGCAGGGACAAGTTCATTATGGTTGTGACTCTCTCTAGATCTATAAAGACTCCTTATTTAGATACTATATGTCCCAATAGTTTGCCTTGAGGTACTGCAAAGATACACTTCTTGGGATTCAGGGATATTCCAAACTCTTGACACTTCTTAAAAATAGATTCTAGATGATCAAAATGATCAACAACATTCTTGAAAAAAATAGTGAGATCATCAAGATAAATCAGAATGATTTTATTTATAAGTTCTCCAAATGCTACATCTATTGCTCTTTGAAAAGTGGTTCCAACATTTGACAAGCCAAATGGCATCTTGGCATATGCAAACATTCCCCATTTGGTATTAAATGTAGTCTTATGTTGGTCTTCATCATCCAACCAAATCTGATTGTATCTAGAGAAACCATCTAGCAAGGAAAATCTCTCTGATCTAGCCACAATATATAAAATTTGTTCCACAGAGGGTAGGGGATATTGATCTTTCAGAGATGCTCTATTTAGGTCTCTAAAATCCACATAGAGCCTTGTGTCACCATTCTTTTTTCTGACTAGTACTAGATTGGATACCTAGGTTGAGTATTTGATTGGAAAAATTATTTTAGATTCTAAGAGTTTCTACAACTCAACCACCATTAGAGGTTTAATCCTTGGATTCACTGGAATCTACTTTTGTCTAACTGGCTAAGATCCTTAAGTCAATTCTATGGTTTGCTGAATGATGTCTCTGTTATAGCCATGAAGGTCTTCATAGGTCCAAGCTATTAATCTATCATATCTTTCACACAAGTCAATTAGTATTTCCCTTTCCTCTTGGGTTGTGGAATTTCCAATCTTTAGTTTTCTCCCTTCACTCACTTGTATCTCAAAATAATCTATTTTATTTTCTTGAAACCTTTTCTTCTCTAGGCTTACATCTTCTAGATTAAATAAGTTTTCTAAAGTAATTAAGCCTTTGGGAAGCTTATTGGTCTTTAATTGAATAATTTGGTCTCCATATGCTTCTTTAATTTTGGGTTGTAATTAATCAACAAATTACCCTGACTGTTGCAAAAATGAGAGTACCTAAAAATCATTTTCAAAGACTTGCTAATTTTCATCACTATATGGGATAGTTGGCCTTACTATAACTTTGATTGACTCATTGTTTACTAATAGATCAGTTGATGGGTCAAACTATGAGCCAATCTGTGCCATTCTATCTGCTTCAAATTTTTGGGTTCTACGAACTACTTCAATATTGAAAGATTCAAAATAATCTATTAAGTCCCAAATTCTATGTCTATAGGATCTCATCCTTACATTTTTGGCTATTGCATTTTCTCTGATTTATTTCACCACTAGTTTTAAATCTCATTTTACTATTAGATTCTTTACTCCCTTTTTCTTGGATAACATGAGCCCATGTACTAAGACTTCATATTCATCATCATTATTAGTACAAGCAAATTGGAAATAGATAGATCTTAAAATTTTCTCACCATGTGGAGCAGCAAGACAAATTCTTGATCCAGCACCATTTTTACTTCTAGCCCCATCAAAATTTAAGGTCTAGATTTCTGAGTCCTTTTGAGATTCTTGAGTCTTTGGAGTTTCTTCCCTTAAAACATTTGGGATTTCATGGTATTCATCAAATATGACATAAGTGCCCAAACCAGTAGAGTCATAATTTCCATATGGGTCACTTTGCATCATAGTTAACAACTGGTTATTTTCCTCCTCTTGGTCATGTTCAGTCTAGTCACCTAACTCTTCAATAAAGACCCTTTCTTTCTTATTCAGCATAGCATGAGCTACCTCTAATTTTGGGGTTGGTTCATTAGTGATGTGATCCTTAGATAGCGACTCAGATAGTATTTTCATTTTTGTACCATATTTGGTTCTTAAGATGAGGTTAGACCAATCAAGTGACATATAACCTCCTATCTTGGCTGTGAAATCTCTAGATAAACATAGGCCAAATACAGGGGGTATATCTATGACTACCACATCTTGATTGACTATTATATTAGGGCAAGTATACAATTGTAATGGGAGTTGTTTAATTTTTCCTATTGTTTACATCGATTTCCCATCCAGCTACATAATGCCTCTAGTAAGTCGCTCATACTATATTTTTAAAGCATCTGCTATTTGTTTAGGCATTATTGTATTACTAGCCCCTGAGTCTATCATTGCATTATGTAACAATTTCTTTCCAACTATCAAAGTCAAATACAAGGGCTCTAGTTTGGATTTGCTTACCTCTGGTCAATTATTCAAAAGTGTTGTTGTCTATAGAGGAACCATGTCTTTGAGATTTTCCTTATCAATAGGTCCTCCTTTGGTATGAGTATGTTTAGGCATTGCTTGGCCCTATAGATCTTCTTGCAATAGTGTCTTTTGCTCAGGAATAGCTAACATGTCCCATATTGACACATGTGTTGGGGTCCTCTTCAGCTGATCCACCACATTCACCAGTCCTAGTGTTTGGGTTCTTGGATTACCTTGCTTTTTATTGAACTTGTCTAAAAATTACTTGGTTCTACACTAGCTAAGGTATTTCTTGTCTAGAAGCTATGTTTTGATGACCTTGAAATGGAAGATTCCCCATAATTTCATTATTTGTGACTTCAAGCCATTCCATCATCCTTCTCTTAGCTTTGGTGTAGTAATTTGATTGTACCAATGGATTCTTGGAAGTAGATGCTTCATTTAAGAATACTAAGTCTTCATCTTCAACCCATGAAAATAAAGCATGCTCAGGGGATATTTATTCTTCTTGCTATAAGGACATCCCTTGCATCTGAGCCACCAAGACTAAATTTTGCATACCAGGGGATTGGTAGGATTGAGTGTCAGAAGTATTTGCAAATTGTCCATCCGTTCTTCTTTGCTCTGCTATCTTTTGTTGTAGATTACCCCTAGGACAATCTCTAGGCATATGAATATTATTAAAAGGGAAAAACTAGGCATTGGTACCATCTGCATAACAATTCTACCCTAGAATAATCTCCCTGTTTGGATTAGGGGGAACAGTCTATGAGGGTGTAGGGACTGTAACTAATTAGTTCGATGGTTGAGGGTTAGTTTGCCTTTAAGGACCCTAATACTCATTTAGCTATGGCGGAGTTATATTTCCTTGATTGCCTTGATATTATGGTCTAGGATAAGGATTCTGCTATCTTTTTAGGTTAATTATCTCATTATAAAATGTCCTTAAGATGTTCTTGACATCATCCATCTCAGATGATTATACAAGGATGAGCTACTTTAGCAAGTTATTGAGGAAATGTATACATAGACATAGGTGGGGCTATGGGATTAGGGGCTTCTTGAGGCAAATGTAAGGTAATCTCTAGAAACATGGGCATGGGAGGCCTTGGGGGCAACTTTCCAACATCTATTAAGTTATTTTCAGCTCTGACTGCATAGTCATAGGATTCTGGCAGAGTCTGACCTCTAAGTGACTGAATCATTACTGATATATCTAAATTTAAGGCTTTAAGATAAAATACTATATCCATATTTGGTAATGGTTTTGCTGTAGTAGGAATTATTTCCCAAGTATTTTGAAATCTTGAATTGAAATCAGTCATTGCTTCTTGTGGTGCCCTTTTGATAGTAATCAATTTTTGCAACAAAGAAGATTTATCACCATTTTCTTCAAATCTTGCAAAGAAAGCATCTCCAAGCTGATACCATGTAGATATTGTATTTGGGGTCAAAGATATATACCATTCTAGAGCCTTCCCCTTAAAAGAAGTTGCTAACAATCTTATAGCCACATTATACTATGTGATCACATGTATTGCATAGACATCAGACACATCCTGTAGATGTTCTTCAGGTGTTTTGAAATCTTCCCCACTGAATTTGGGTAGAGCTTTCAAGACATTTACTAGAATATGATCCCAAGTGGCTGGTGGTATTGGGAGAATCAGAGCACTTCCAATGTTCCAATTTGCATAATTCCTTGGGGCTATAGGTGCTCCCATGTTTTCTCTTGGTGTTGATGTAAAATTATTGACCCTTCTTCTTGAATTAGTTATCAATGGTGGTAAAAGAATACTTGGGTTCACAATAGATTGAGCTCTTGTTACTGGTCCATAGCTCTAACTCCTTGTAGCTCTCTAGTTTATACAGTCTTGAAAGAAACTTTAGAGATTGTCCCACTGAGCATGCTAAAAATTGTTGATACTTAAAATTGCACTATTTCTAACACCAACATGGGAAGTTTCAAGAATGTGGGACTTGCGACCTAAAATGACCTCCAAATTTTAAATAAGCTGGCTCTTCTTTATCTCAAATGTATTATGGGAAAAAAAGGATAAAAATTAAATGGAATCACCAATGCAATGAAAGAAAATTTAACTATGGCAATGCACCTGAGTATGATTCATTCCTTAATACTAAGCATAGTGAAGCTATCTTTAGGAGTAAATTACATTAAAGAGCAAATAATGCATGATCAATGTAAAAGATGAAAACAAATAGAATCAAAGGCTCAAAACTTAGATGATTTTGCAATAACACAAAAAATAACAACAAAGGCATAGAACTCAGTCTTCTTATTAATTTTATAGTCACATTAAAGGCACTGATACTTGCACAATTATACAAACTTTTTGAATTAAAAAAATAGAACAAAGGCAAATGATATTACTGGACACAACAAGAAAGTCTTAAAAACTTCTTGTAAATCTTTGATAATAATCTATATGCAAAAAATTCTCTCCCTTTCCTTTTTTCCTCCTTTTTGAACCTATGATTTAAACCCATATTTATAGCATAGGACTGCCTCAAGATTGCCCAAATGATAAAATCCCAATGGTCTAACCAAACTAGAACTTAACTGGAAGTGTCTAACAAAAGATATCTTTCAAATTTGAAATGGTTAGCCTCTCTATAAGTTCATTGGATAAAATAGATACACATGGCATTTCCCACTATGAAACAAGTGAGGACACTTGGCAACATCCACTAGTCTTAACAAGTGATACATGGTGGCTTTTGTTGAACTTTAGAAACACTATAGAAACATTTTGGACTCATTTAGATTCACATAGATGATGACACTTGGCACACTCCACTTACTTTAGAAACTCACCTGGGGCCCACCACAGTCCTTTCTCAATAATGAAACAAAAGGAACAAACTATGGATGTTGACACTTGGCAGTCTCTGTAGATATTACAAGGGACACACAGTGCTTTCCATGTAACTTAGAGAAATATATTAAAACCTTCCACAGTTGCCACTTGGCACCTTCCATACGCACTAAGAGAAGCTTATTGAAAGAAGCTTTTGAAACTTATAAGAAAATGAAACATGGATGCTAACACTTGTCAGGCTCTACAGGTATATAATAGGACACGTGGCTCCATCTACATTACTTAGAGAAATTATAATGTGTCTTAGTTGATGACACTTGGCATGTTCCGTGTGACTCTAAGACTTAGACAAAACTTAGGCAAAATGAAAAGCTGTGCCCATGCTCTGTGTCAAAACCTTCACTACCAAAATTGAAATGTGTAGGGACAAAACTGGAGTGCACAGTTGAAACTCAAAACAAAATATAGAGTATTTTACTCTACAGTCCCCATAGACATTCCTTGTGTACTCTATGTACTTTCTTGGTTGTAGTTTTTTGGGACCCCAAAATTGAAGTAATTTCATGGTTAATTTTGTCAAAATGGGCTTTGGTTCACTTTTAGGGAGGAGGAAGAAGTTAAAGAAAAAAATATTGAAGTAATTAAAATATTTGAGAGAAAAAAACAAGGTATGAATGCAAGTAATTCGATTCAGACAAGGTACAAATACTAACCCTGATGAGCCAAATGCCTTAGATAATGTGGAAATTGATAATAGTCAATTAAATAATGATTAAATTTATAACAATGAATTTAATTATGATGAAATTCACAATAATTAATTTAATTTTGATGAAATTGAGATAGAAAATTAGATAATGTTGAAAATTCACATTCAAAGTTTAATGTTTTTTATTATGTTGATGAAGAGCCTATGCTTGATACTTTACCCACAAATAATGAAGGAAATTTAATGGAATCAAATAATGATAAAATTAACAATGAATAAAATTTCATGGAAACACATAATGATAAAATAAACACATTTGAAGAAAATCTTGTGAAAACATATAATGATTTTGAAACACCCTCTAAACGGACTTCACCAATAATAACACCTCTACGAATTGTGCATAGAAAATATAGGTAATTAATTGAATTTGATGAAAATATTTTGAAATTAATGCATAAAAAAATGTTTGACCACCATTCAAGAAGATTATCTCAAGAAATTTGGGATAATTTCTTTCATAAATTGGAGTATGTAGTTAAAAATGTCAACTATTTGTTTCATTGATGAAATAGCTTAAGATGAGACCTATAATGTAAAAATTATGACTAATAACATCTAACATGGATAATGAAAATGATGAAAATTTTTAAAATCTACATGATGCATATCATATTGTAGGCTCGAAATCACGTAACAAAGAGTGTAATGTTGCCCAACGTAAAATGACAACTTTAGAAGTAAGTGGTAAAAAAGGGAAAAATGATTGATTTAAAAAACAAGTCAAAAACTTGATATAAATAGAAAAACATTAATGAAAGCAACTAAAAGATGTGAAAGACATAATGAACCAAATACAAAAGAGCTCTAGTCATTCTGTGGTATAATTCCATGAAAGGATGAGGCTATAGCTGATGCTTTGAAAGAGTTACTTGCATAATTTTGGAAAGATAATACAAGAGTTTCACCCAATGCAAGGTATGTAGTGAAAAGAAGAGTTGGTTCTCATATTCATGAACCACATACAAAATATTTCTTTGATATGACTCAAACATAATTGTACTCTAAGTTTTCAAAGAAACATCCACAAATTACTATTAGTCAAACAATTTTTGAGATGGCCAAACCTTTTTATGTAGAAATAAATCACACATGCACCACTTGTTGTTGTAGGCAACATGTTACATTTTCAATTCACTATGATTTTTTTTACCATATTTATTCTCTTTGTAACTATTAACATTTTTCAAGAGTGTGACATAGAAGTTCCCCCAAATTATGCAAGGAATTTATTTTAAATAATTTTTTGTCAAAGACTAGATGGACATTTCTTTTATAAGAAATCATGTTTGGATGGAAATTGCAACATTTATGGTAGATTGCCAAAATTGAAAAAATGTATCCATGAGGACTGTACAAGTGTAATTGGATAAGAATTAGTTTGTTTTAATAAATATAAATATGTGACTTATCAAGTAAAAGATGGGAAAGAATCTAAAAGGTGTGAGATTTTTATGAAAGAGATACCTATTTTAGGTTTTATGGTTGAATTCATGGAAAAATTATTTATTAGTATGCGAGGCACACACATAGGGCTAAATGGATAGATAAAAATTTCAAGCTAAGGAAGGACACATTACCACTTGATTCTATTATTTCATTAGTCAATTTTTTATAAAATTACACATTTAAACCACAAATGGAAGTTCAATCATTGTATTATGACTCAACACAAATTTCCATATTCTTTCATATAGCATTCATGCGTGCACCTAATAGTAGAGAGGAATATAGAAAAATATTAAGGGAGTACCATTTCTATATTAGTGATATCCAATCACATTATACATAGTATGTGAAATGTTGTTTTGATAAGTTCAATGGATAGTTGATTGAAAAGAACATAATTTCAAATGGCATTACATTTAGTTAGACAATTTCACATCACAATTTAAGAATGTACAGATGTTTTATTGGTTGAGTAGGATACAAATTATCACTAGTGTAGAGCATATTTAGAGTTTCACTAAGGTTGGACATGGAAAAGTGGAGCATGATGGTGCTGGAGCATGTATAGAAAGAGCCATTGCAAGGGAGGAGTTAAAATATGACAATGTTGATAATTTGATTGATGCAAAAGCTATGGTTGACTAGTGTAATGAGAACATATGTCATGGTGCTCAACCAAATTCTATTATTCATAGACATTTTTGGCTAATGGAGGAAAAAGATTTGGCAAACTATGTGGATTATATGACTCTAACAAGTTCAAGTGAGCTCCACTCATTTCGTAGTTCAAATGTAGGTTTTTAGATTAGTCAGACATAACATTTGCCATGCTTTTATTTTGCATGCATGAACAATGTTTGGAAGTAGTGTGAGTCACAAGAGTGGGTGGATGGTTTGAGTTCTAAACCTCTAATTCTAATCAACACATATTAGGTTCCACTAAAATTTCAACTTACTGGCATGACATCCTTTTATGACTTTGACCATATATTCGATCTAGTATATCCAGGTAGAATATTAATCTCTATGTACTATTTATTCTCATAATCTATCTTCATAATGTCATTAAAAATTGTTTTTTATGATGCAATCCATGTTTTTTCAGTTATTGTAGATGAGGACAATGAAGAGGGAATAGATTACTACTTATGTTGGTGTGTAGATGGAAAGAAAAAATTGACTTCTTAGGTTGTAGATGGAGAAAACATTGATTACCCCATTGGGTCTATGGTAGTCACTATAACTTGGCTTTGATGATATCCTATAAAAAATTCAAATGTATGGTTGTTTGAAGACTTTGAAACTCATAGGAAGATTCTACACTTCAAATTTGGTTCTTGCAATGAATATTTAATTGCAAAAATATCATGGGAGGCCAAAAAATAAGAATCTATGGAAATATTGTGAGTCAGACCATGAATCTCTTCTTAATACTATCAAGATTAGTGCATATCCAAGTGGTTCATTGGATTGAAATGAATAGGTATGTTGACTTTTAAAATGTAGATGTAATCAATTTTACTATTTTTTTTTGATTTTATAGGTAGTACATGCATAACTTTCATCTTTAATTACTTATTAACATTTTTTTAGGTTAGTGGTGCGAAATCAGCTTTTAAATTCATGTGGTTGGCACCATTAGTAAATATTTTCATATTATTGAAGCTAAGATAAGCTTAATAAAAGTACGTGCCATTTTTGTACTCCTAAACATTTACTCAAGACAAGTTTATTTCTCCTTAAAGCCTTCCAAACATATTTGTTGTTAGTGTTTTTTTGCTCTAGAACAATAGTGAAAATTCACTTATGGGTGGAAGTGGGTGTAAATATTATTGGAACACATATAATTTCACTATATAGATGTGCTTGAAGTGGTGGATTTGCACCTGCCAATCTTGGAGGCAAAGTTGCTAGTTAGAGATCATGAAGTTGTCTCTTCATTACCAAAAAATTGTATTTTAGGACCCTTTACTACAACTTCTAGCATATATTGATCTTAGAGTTGATTTAGGATAGATTCAAGGTATAACTAGAGTACTTTATAAGCACATAAGGGATCTTACGGTTCCTCCATATGACTTACAATTTTGGTTTTATGTATGCCTAAAGTTAGGCTAAAAAATAACTTCTTTCTTTTAATGGGAAGGGCATTGTTGAGCCTGGAATGGGTGGTGAGTTTGTTATTCAAGCCTGATGAGAGGTTAATAACCTTGTCCTAGATGTTATTTTCCATTTTAGACATGTTTTAAACACCAATTTTCACCCAACAAGCACCAAAAATTGAGTTCTCAGACCATAGCTTCAACTTTGACAACATTTGTTATCAGTGTTTCCATACTCTAAAATAGTAGTAAAAATTCATTTAAGGGTGAAAGTGGGTGTTAATTTTATTAGAACACATGTAATTTACCTATATATATGTGTGTGTGCTTGAAATGGTAGGTTTGTACCTACCAGTTCCAGAGGCAAAGTTGTTAGTTGTAGGTCAAGAAGTTGTTTCTTCACTACCAAAAATTTGTATTTTAGGACCCTTTACTGCAAATTCTAGCATGGATTTCTCTTAGAGATGATTAAAAATAGAATCAGTTTTAAATTATAGGACTTTATTATGCACATGAGAGATCTTTTGGTTCCTTCATATGACATATAGTTTTGGGTTTATGCATGCTTAAAGTTAGGCTAAAAATCAACCTCTTTCTTGTATTGGGAAGGGCATTCTTGAGCCTAAAATGGGTGGTATTTTTGTCATATGGGATATAACCTATTCATAGACATTATTATTCCCTTTAGATGTGTTGGCAGTGCCATTTCTTAGCCAACAAGCACCAAAAATTGAGTTCTTAAACCCTAGCTTCAATTTTGACAACATTTATTGTCAGTTTTTTTGGGCTCCAAAATAGTAGTGAAAATTCATTTAGGGGTGGAAGTGGTTGTCAAGTTTTTTGGAATGCCTATAATTTGACTATATAAATGTGATATTAGTGGTAGATTTACACCTGCCAATTTTGGAGGCAAAGTTTCTAGTTGTAGGTCAAGAAGTTGTCTCTTCACTACCAAAAATTTGCATTTTATGACCCTTTACTACAACTTTTAGCACATATTTCTCTTAGAGGTGATTCAAACTATATTTAAGGTACAAATAGAGTAATTTTCCATGAACATGAGAGATCTTATTGTTCCTCCATATGACTTATAGTTTTGGTTTTATGCATGCCTGAAGTTAAGATAAAAATTAGCCTCTTTCTTATATTAGAAGGGCATTCTTGAGCCTAGAATAGGTGGTGGGTTTGTCATCTGATACATATGGGAGGTTAAGAACCTGGTCCTCAATGTTATTTACCATTTTAGACATGATGATAGTGATATTTTTCACCCAACAAGCACTAAAAATTGAGTTCTTAGACTGTAGCTTCAACTTTGACAACATTTGTTGTCAGTGTTTCCATGCTCTGAAACAGTAGTGAAAATTCATTTGCAGGTGGAATTGGATGTCAAGGTTCTTGGAAAACATGTAATTAACCTATATATATGTGCTCAAAGTGGTGTATTTATACCTATTGGTTCTAGATGCAAATTAGGTAGTTGGAGGTAGAGTATATTATGATAAAACTTTTTGTGAGGCTCAAAAAGATGGATAAATTATGCCAATCCATGAAATTGTACCAACAAACCCTCTTTTCACACAGCATATAAATTTAACATAATGGAATGTCAATTATGATAACTAAATGTATGGATTCCCTATTTATAGTGTTGAAGGTGGTTTGGAGGTTGGGGTATGTCTATGGGAAGAGATATGGCCAAACATTAATATTATATGTGAGAGTGGGGTCAAGAGTGAGCAATAAGGTCACAGGGGAAAATAATATTTAAGAACATGAATTATGCCTAGTAGGAATTATAGTCCTACTTGGGTAAAAGTGGAAAATAGGTACAAGAAAGACATGAGGCCTTCAATTAAAAGGTTAAATTGGTAAGTTTTAGATGTCATGAGTATATTTTTAACAAAATAAGACCAACGGAAAGGTCAAATTGGTCCTTTGGAGAGTATGTGCAGGGCATGAAAAACCCTAGATTAGTTAGCTTTAAGCTATTTTCAAGAGATTTAACCATGGAAATTTAATAAAAATTTCTAATCTTGCTCTGCTATACATATATAAGGTTAATCAAAAGGTTTTAACCTGAGATTGTATGAATGTGTACGGATTCTAGGACTAAAGGTTTGGAATAGGGCTAATTAGGCCTAAATGAGGGTAGGTCAATGAAGAAAGTGATTGTTAGAGGTGGATTTGGGATATGAAATTTGACATAGACATGAAAAATAATAGAGAATACCTATAAATTCCCTTATAATTTGTTTTGAAATCATAACATTTACATACAAGGAAAAATACAATAAAAAAGGCTAGAAGCCTTGAGAGAGCATTGTGTCCATAAGGTGTGGAATGAGATCGTGTTGTTATTTGATTAATTTAAGGGGGTTATACCAGGTATGTTATGATCATATGAAACCATATGTGACAAAAATTTGAGATCTTGAAACATAGAACAAGATTTGGTCCTTGAGACCCAAAGAAGGTGCCTAGGAAGAAACAAGAAAGAGATTGAGAGGAAATTTATGAATGAGACATGAATGGAATGAGATTAAAGATGTATGGACAGAGATAAATTACATCAATTAGGTGATAATAGGAGTAAAAGGAATAAGTATGAGGTGTAAGAAGATAAATTATGTCCAAAGAGTCAAAATAGGAGCTAACTTATGAAAGAAGATTCAAATCAAACCATAGCAAGTGAATGTTTGATTTACAACATTATACTAACAAACCATAGCATAACAAACCATATCATAGCATAGAAAACTATATAAAGTGAATGTAATTTGGGTCTTAATTTATTATAAGGGTCTTATTTTCAACATTATGCTAACAAGTTATTCTCAATCTCATAACATTTGTAATCCTTAGGAATCCTTCAAAATCAATCATTTATAATAATAATATAAACACAAGTGATTCAAAAAAGAATTACTTCATAAGTTTTATTAAATATTCATGTACAAAATAAGAAATTCATGTACTAATTACATATATAAGCATACAATGTCAATAATAATGAATTGCCATATAGGAATACAAATAATTACATCATGTCTAATAACATAGTATCTAATGTTGGGTGAATACATCATATACATATGTACAATACCAAAAATATGTACATTGCCATATAGGCATAAAAAAAAGTACATAATCTAAAACCTAATCATTAAATAGTTTCCTTCTCTTTACCTTCTTTGAAGAAGAATCTCCTTATGATGCCCTGCTTGTAGATGGAGATATCCCAAATGCCTTAGCTTGCTCCAAGATTCAACTTTGGGTACTATGCTTATAGCGCTCTTGCAGCCTAACCTATTCAAATAAAAAAATTATTATAAATTTAAAAAGTATACATGAAACCAATTTAATAAACTCATGTTTAAAAATATAATAAAAAATCATTTAAATATGCACTTATCACAATCTCATAGTCCTCAATTTGTCATTGATGATTGACTGGGTTAATGCCAGGTTCGGTTACATGAATAGGTGTGTCAAATTATGAAGAAACGTGAGGAGCTATCATAGTATTCATCTAAATCAAAATATCAAATGGCATATGAAATCCATGCATACAAAATATATTTGTGCATATAAGTTATATTTGTCAAAGTATATAGGAAATTTATTAAAACAAAAGTACTAAATTACAATTCAAAATTACAAGTGAATATACATACCTCAGTGAGTACCTATGCAAATGATATTTATATAGCAATTCCTGAGTCTATCTTGACTCAAAATGATGGAGTGTCCACCCTAGTCATCATCTGAACAAATAACCTAATAATTAATAACCTGGGAAATTCATTGAGTAAACAAGTTGCTAACAAACTTAGTCTTGCATACAGTCCAAGATTCAACTATAGTCCAAGCATTTTATTATTTTGGTATAAATTTTTGTGGAAATTTAACTAAGTAAAATGTATAATATTTTTTAGAATAATCTTTTTATGAATCTAATTGGTCAAGAAGTGGTAAAATCCTATTTTTCCACAGTCCGTTCTTGGAAAACATATAGTTTGTAAACTAAGAAATGATGTGCCTTGTGTTTAGTATTACAACTTTTTATGGATTCTAAAGAGTTTAAATAAGGATTTTAAATGATAATATAAAGGGGGAGATCATGTTGATATAGGTTTATAATGTTTTTAATTTGAAAGAGGAAATAATCCCTGAGTACCCTATTTGCTAAAGGGTAACATACAATCAAAAGACTAAGCTATATTATGTTGAAAATAGTCTGGGATTCCATTGAGATTGTAAGGGGTATACTATAGTAAATGAAATTTTATATAATCCCATATTATTTTTTAAATATATTGGGATTTGAAGGAATGGAAAAGTAACCTTGTACCCTATTTTCTTGTGTGCATAGGTAGGGTTGTAAACATAGAGTTTTGAGTTTATAATTGATTGTGGGATTTTATAATTTGATATATAAATGATAAATTTTTATAGGGTCTATACAGACCCAATGAAAAAGGTTTGGTGTTTTGAAACCCACTAAGATAAAATTTATCCCCTTTAGTGTGCTCTCAGCCTTGGTAATGGCGTAGAAACCCTGATTCTAGGGTTTTTTGTATAGAATGAGATTTGACTATTGAAAATTTCTAGAAACTTGTAATATTACATTATTTGATGTATTGTCGCTAATGGAAATGGTTTCAATCTTGTTATTTATAAAAAATTATGTAAATGAGGTTGTGATCTAGTGATAAGCTTAGAGAAGGGTTAAGGGAGAAGGGATGATATAGAAATAGGAGAATTTGTCCAAATAAAGGGGTTAAAAAATGATTTATTCAACTAAAAGATAAATTTTTGAATCTATAAAAGGTCAATATATTATAGATAAAGTTTTTACATGTTTCATACTAAGGAGGTTTGCACAAAATGAAGGGTTAATTGGCAAGAGGCCTAAAGAAGGAAGTATAATTTTCCTTGAGAGTTATGTTAGAGGATTAATGTGAGATTTATATGGGCCGAATGGGTCCTTAAATATGTAATTATTTTTTGGTGAAGATCTGTCAGATGATCCCAACAAGGAGCTTTACCTAAAAATAAGGCTATTAGAAGGTAAATCTAGAAAGGTGTATGTGAGGGGTAAGTAGATAGATAGTTTGAGTTAGTGACATGAATAAGGATGTAGAGAGAGTGATAAGATAATAAAAGGATTTATTTTACTAATATTTTCATTTTTATTTGATTACCTAAAGGACTAAGAGACTAAGTTATGAATAGATGAAGGAGAACCTTGAAAGGAAGGGATATATGTAGAGTTTGGTTTAGAAGTTAATATAGTTATACATCAATAAAATATAGATAGAACCTCTTACCCAAATAGATATAGTAGTTCATTGGGCCAGCTAAGTAGGTGGTGGTAAAAAACTACTCAACCCCATCTATCTATATGGGGTTGAGGTCCCCTATTTGTATATGGTCGTAGGGCCTATGCCATATACATATAAGTTATAGTTTATAGTCGACACTCTCTAAATAAACTAATGGGATCTAATGGATGAACTCTTTGAAAAAAAACAATGTTACTGACTAGGTACAATGGGATCAAGAGGCTATGCTATACAAATTTATAACTCTGTAGATAGAGATGAAATTATTATGTTCAGATGGAATCAAGATGGGAATTGAATTACTAGCTATGACCATTTTTGATATTGATCATAGATATTGAACCAATATATGTGATTAGGATAATAAGGAATCAACTTCCTGGCTATGAGTCTAGTATTTAAAATAAAGGAGTGGTGTGAATATTGATGAAGACATGTTATACTCAGCAAATTGATATAAATATATTGTACCAAACAAATTTTATTCAATTAATTATATGTGTGTGTGTGTGTGTGTGTGTGTGTGTGTGTGTGTGTGTGTACATCCAATCCTACTAATTGGGATTGGCCTGTTATGGGAACTACATATAATGGGATATCAAGAAAATGTTTAACTTGTTATTTTGGTTATTGAAAACATAATTGAGATTGAGGATGAGTTTTTAACAAGTTATGCCAATCCATGTTAATACATCAAAAAATAAAAAGTGTAACAAAATTATATTAGGTATTTTATATAATTTCTTAAACAAAATCTATCAAATATGCAATTAAGGTGTATGACTGTACATTTAGAGTATATATGACTCACTTGAAAATTTACCTCTGTAAATGTATATGGTGTCATAATGACATGGATAGATGTAGTATCTTGGGTTAGCCTACTACCTAGTTGTGATGTTGAAGGCAACATCTCCTCCTGTAACAGACAAAAATTCATATATATTATTTAATATAAATGTGTAAATTAGTTTCAACA
>JARHVA010007170.1:215000-237500 GCA_037957365.1 Torreya grandis | reverse complement strand
AGATGGATCTGAATGAAGTTTAGAATTCATGTTCTTTGGTATCTTATCCCATAATAGATTGTAAAAAAGTGAATAACTAAATAGCAGGAGATCATAAAATGGTAATTTTTTCAATGGAATATGGGATACCTTGTATAATAAATAATAGGTAGTGAAAACCTTTGTGACTTCACAAAGATATGTGCCCACATTATGTTTACTTTTTCCTGTATAACTTCATGATCTACATTTTATTTTTATAAGAGACATGAAAAATTATAAGTTTTGGGGTGTGATGAGACCTAAACATGGTCTCATTTACATGTATAATCCTTCCCTAACTATTTAATTTTTATCATATTTTCTATTCATGTATATGAAAATTAAATCCTAAGTTTGATATGTTATTTATAAGACTTATAGTATAATTTAATGGTTTCATAATGGTTTGATATTTTCATGACTAAATGGAATGGGATTTTTTTTTTTTATGTTTAGTATACCTCAACCATTATGGAGGATATACCCATATACTTTTATTGGATGGAATTTTGAGACACAGATCAACCATAAAAACTAGGAGCCACACATAACCACTAGCCACATGCACTCATAAAAACTAGCTGAGTACACCTGTAATAACTATTGTAGGTGTAAATTTTCAAAAACACAAAAAAACTTCCAAATATAATCTCCAACCATCTTATATCTCAATAAATTATCTCTAACATTAATTTAACATGGTGAGAAGTTTTTATAACTATATGGGAACTCCATTGGACCATGATTTCATTATTGGATTGTACAACCATATGGTTTCAATAATTATAACACATTTCTTGTCTTCATATGATTTATATCATCCTATATTATATTATGGTTGTAATAATTATATTAATATTAAAATAACAATAATATACCTTCCATATATAATGATAATAGTTGTATATGATTACAAATTTAACATGATATATCATAAAAGATAGTAAGTGTGACAAAGTTGTTACATCATTTTGTACTTTATTATATCAATGATTATATTGTTACATTATTTTATCAATGTAATTAAATTTATTTGAGTTATATCATTTTTAATCAAGGAAGGTATATTAATATCATTTCCACCTAGGGAAGGCCAACTTGTGAAGATTTTTTGTGACAATTCCATCTATTTAATATATATTTCAATTTATTTATGTGTTTATATTCTAGATTTGTGTGTGAATCTTTGGTTTTCATAATTTATATCATTACAAGTATTTTTTATTATGTGTGATTGATAAGGTGTCTTTAGTTTAAATTATAGGAATCTTAAAAAACAATATTGATTTTCCTTATGCACTTTCCCTTATGTAATTTCCATTTCATGATGGTATGTTTACATTCTATCATTTAATTTTATTGAAGTGTGTTTCATATATGAAACCATTAATGCATTATCCTTCAAAAGAGTCTAGTGTGCATATATAGTGTCAATATATTACCAAAGTAGATGAACCTTTGATTTAAAATTTAATTAATGAGTATTTTCAATAAATGAAGTGGTTGTTCCTCTAGAGCACATCTATTAGGTTGTATGTATAATGACTATAATGAATCAATTTAATTGGGGAGTTGATTTTTTTAGTCATTCCCCATAGCTAATAAATTCCAAAAGGCATGTATGAAATATTTTTTTATTAATAAAATTCAAAATTTTCATGTTGTTAATAATCGACTAAGTAGAGTCCCTCATGTTCCTAACCCCCCTCCATCGAGGAAAATTATTGAATATAAGTGATTTGTCATTCTAAATAAATTAAAGAATACTAATACCAATACTTTTTTTCTAGATATATTATAAATAACACAAAAATATAAATATGTCTTAAATGAGTCATTACACAATATATTTTTATCTAACAATTTCAAACCTCCTTATATAGCTTATATTAATAACATTATCCAATGGAAATAAGAAATAATTTATTTAAATAAGGAATATCTTCCCCAAATCATATCATAAGTCAATATTTACACTTGTATATTCAATTTTTATACAAAAAAAAGTAGTCAAAAGAATACTTTTTTAGAATGGATCAATATTAAACATTTATAACATATGTTTCTGAGCTTTTGTAGGAATAATGGAAAAATAATTCATCCATTATGATATAAATATTCATGGGTTTTAAAAATTTCCACACCAAGAACCTGTAAAAATCATATTGAATATTACTTTAGGCCCACATAGTCTTGCCACTATTTTTCAAGTTATGCCTAATGATCATATTAAAAATATTTTATTATGCCAAATATTGATTCATGAAATTAATTCCATTCCTTTTAAATTAATTTCATGTATTAAGTTTATTCATCAAGGCTATGTTTGTGTGTGTGTGTGTGTGTGTGTGTGTGTGTGTGTGTGTGTGTGTGTGTGTGTGTGTGTGTGTGTGTGTGTGTGTGTGTGTGTGTGTGTGTTTTGTACCAATATTATTTTAAACATTGTGTAATGTTTCATATTGAATACATTTATGGTCCATCCTACATACATTTATTTTCCATAAAATCAATGTTGTTCCATTTAAGTACCACCATATACTTCACATGTTGTTTTGACCTCACTTGAACCAAATATAGTTGGATCACCATAAATTTTAATCAATATGGTCTAGATTTAAATAATTATAAAATTATAAGTACATTATTAGAAAGGGAATGGGAAACCATGCTCAAGGTATTACCTATCCTACTACTACTTAGTTTAATGAGGGGAAGGTCGGTCTTGGGTATAAAAATAAGTCTACCTCTAATTGACTTAATAGAGTCAAACAACATCCCAAGTTCATACCTATTGCAATATGTAATTTGGGAATAATGATCAAGTCAAAAATATTTATCAATTATCATTAGTGTACCTTTAGATCATTGAAAACATAATATCACTTGAAAATTTGGCATTGTATTAATTTTCAAATGATGAGTCTCTTTTGGGGTTCATATGGGTATCTTCCTTCCTTCCACCATAATAAAATATTTCCTGTTGAAAAAAATACGCATGCATATTTTGGTGAAATAGATTATTCTATTACTCAAATGCAATTAAATGAACCCAATACTATTCCTATAGTACCATATGTGTAAGATAAATCAACATTGATTAATGAGGAAATTTTTTAATTTAATTTTAGCACTGACAAAGATCCTTGGCTAGTTCTCCTAGTATCCATGTTAACAATTAATGAAGACAAATCTCTTAAACAATATTTAAATTATTATCTATAATTATTTGTATGGGAATATTAATAAATGATTATAATTTACATAATAATAGCATTGTATAATATTGTACTTTACCAAGATGCTAAACCAATTAAGAAAAAAATAAGTAAATACATCCAAAAGTATATTTGTTAATAGAAATTGAAGTTGAAAGGATTTTGGATGCTGGATACATTAAAGTTATTGTTATCCCAAATGGGTCTATAATATTGCACATATTTTAACAATTTATATAAATCTTGTCCTAAAGATGATTTTTCGTTACCAAACATAGATATGATTGTGCATTCTACATTAGGATATGAAATTTTATCATTAATTGATGGCTTTTTAGGATATAACCAAATCAAATTCAATCCTATAGGTTATATGATTTAGTTCATAGAATGAGGGTTTATGTGAAAACTATACAAGATAGTGTTATAGTAGGATGTTTTTTGAGATCTTTAAGCCAAAGATGGATACATATTATGATCAATCTTGAAGAGTGTAAAAATATGAACACTATAAGTTTTGATGAGTTAGTAGGTTATATTTTGTATCATGAAGATGAGAATAGACTATACATAGGAGATCAATAACAAGCACTCAAAACAGAGGTAAATGTTTTGAAGACCAATTAAAAAAATAAAAAATAGAATGGAGTTATAAAATATAAAATTATAAGATAATTTATAAATTTAAATTCAAAGGTAAGAGTAATAACTTATCATTACTATAAAAACCTAGGTCACATGATTAAACATTATAGGATACTAACCATTAATAATTATGTTAATCAAGAGAGTGTAAAGAAATATTTTCAATCTAAGCAAAGTGATGTTTAATAGGGATAATATTATTTTCTCACATGAAATGTATGAATATAGGAAGAAAATAATTGGTGGTTTCTTAATTTAGGGTGAAAAAATAACATGACAAGTCAAAAATATAGTTTCAACAAGTTAAATGACTCTTTCAAAAGTCAAGTGCAATCAGGAGATGGGAATTCCATACAAGTTGAAGGAAATAGAAACATGCACATCACCAAAATTCAAAGTAAGGGTGAATGTAAGGAAGTTTAATTTTATCCAAATATAAACCATAATATCATAAGTGTTGGTTAATTAGTAGAAAAGGGTTTCAAACAACTTTTTCAATATGGTGTTTGTTTTATTTTTTATAAGAGATGTAGAAATAGATTGATTGGAAAATCATATATGGAAAAGAATATTATGTTTCCATTAAATAATTTTTATCGAATAGGATGAGATACATTTTTTAGAAGATATTTTAAACTTTTACAAAATATAAAATCATTTAACTCAAATGAGATGTCTCTATCAATTGCCCATGTGGAACTAAACAACCAAGAAGAAGCTAAAACATAGCCTACCAAAAAAACAACCCTACCTACAAAAAAAATCCTATTATAAATAGAGACAACGTTAAAAAAACTTCCATCTTCATGAGTCATATTCAAAAGCTACATAAAGATAAGGGTCAAATTGGAAGTCTTATAAAACACCAAGAATTTAGTTAGCTTACTATAAAATTCCATATATCCTTCATAAGACTAACACCCTCCTAAGTGCATGGTCATGTAGGAACACGTATAGGCTACTAATATTCTACATTTTTTATTGTTATGAAGTCCACTCCATTCCCCCTTATCTTCCACCATATCTATGTAGAGGATAATAGATATTTCATAATATTTAAAGGGCCCAAGATTATCTTTCAAGAGCTCCACTATATCCACCCTTCAAACTTCTATTTTGATCCCTAGTACCAACACACTAGAGATAGGTTATTAAAATTATTCCAATGATAAATATGGAACCTCCCTCTTAATAACTACTTTTTCTACATCTGAAACCTTTAGAGCCATTTTTAAATCTCCTACCTCCATCTTGTTTCCATCTTATGCTGATTTGAGGTTTAGGTCCAAGGGATATTCACATGGGTCTTAGAGTTCCTCATCATTTCTAGATTCCTCCTCTGAGTCGCTATCAGAATAATCAAGTCCCCACACTATCATCAGATTAGAAGAATAATTACTACACCAAGTTGGTGCCTTTTATTTGTTGATTTTATTACAATTATAAGTTAAGTGTCTAATATTGAATCACTTACACCACTTAAAAGGTAGGCATTCATAGTCCAATGGTTGGGTCCACACATAATCCTCAATAATTAGGCCAATAGAGATAGAATATCAACATAATTATTGATTGTAACTAGGATTATAAAAAAATTGGTGTGGGAGAACAAATTAGTGGATTATCTATCTTCTATAATATACTTAGTGAATTCCCAATAACCTTAAAATATAGATATATTCAAAAATAGATGGGAAGATGAGGTAGGTGTACACAAATGGGTCAAGTGGAGAAATAGTTAGTGAGTGGATTAAAACTAGGGAACAAATATTTTGTTAATATTTGGTGGTGATCCCAACTCCATTTTTTTTATGAAATCAAGTCTTTATCTAAAATAAGACTAAGAAATATAATAAATAAACATTTTAAACTAGGATATAAATCTAACTTACCTTGTAGGAGAGCCTTCCACTACTTAGAGATCAAAGTATTCAAATGTAGAAGGATTTTCTAGAGGTTATTTAACTAGTAAATAAATCTTATGCATCATTAAATATTAATATATTAAATTAAAATATTTTTTTCTCCATCATTAAGGATGTTAACATGTTATGAAATTAAAGATATCGTCATATCATTTTTAAGATATTACATATTCTTGATGTAAAGGGTATGGTAAGAGGTTTTCCCAAATTATAATTCAATAAGGATGATATATTAAAGTCACCTATTGTTTGGAAACATCACAAGGAGTCCTTCCCTATCAATAAATGATACAAAAGTAAAATTTTAATTGTTTCATTTATAGTTTTGTGGACCAATGTGTTGTAAAAGTATTAGTAAGAATTTATATTTCATTTCCTTCATAAATGATGCTAAAAGGTTTATGTTATTTTATTTGTTAAAAGAAACAAGTGGATATTTTGATTATTTTAAAAAATTAAAATCTTTGGCTGAAATGGAATGTGGACAATCTATCAATTCCCTAATAAAAATAGAGATGGTGAATTTTATCCTAATGAATTTAATGAGTTTTGTGCTTCGCATGAATCAAAAAATAGTTAATATCTCCTTACACACCATAATCAAATTATGTTGCTAAAAAGAAATAATATATCCATCAAGTATTTAGAAATTAATATGTTGGATAATATTAACTTTGAAAGGTTTTTTTTTGTTTAATTAGTAAAAATAATAGTCTTCATCATCAACAAAAGTCTTACAATGGCAATAAAAGATAAATCACCCTATGAAGCTTGGTTTGGAAGCAAACAACTATTTCTCATATAAACATATTTAAAGTTTTATATTATATACATTTTATATATTAAAAGAGGAAAAATTTAGGTCCTAAAAGTTTTCCTCATTTTTTCATAGGTTGTAGTGATGAAAGTAAGGCATACAAGTTTTATAATCCTATTAGTAATTCCACAAGTTTCTATCAATTGTATTTGTTTTATGAAAAGGAGGTGTATTCTATTTTTGATCATGTATCTACATAATTAATAATTTAAGTGTAAATCATAAAAAAAATTATTTTTAAGGGTTATAAATTCTTACATAGGTTTGTAGTTCAATAGGGAACAATACTATCTCTTTACAAGAGACTAGTCATCCACCTAAATTATCAACAAAAAATAATAAGCATTTGTTGAATCCTCATCTAAAAAATTTGATGTTAAATAATAATTATAATATGAGTATAAATATTATAAAAATTTATTAAATTAACTTGTTTTATGATTCTTATGATGAAAATAATATGTTTACATTATCATCTATGACTAGTGAACCTAGAAGTTAGGCAGAAACTAATCAAAAGAAGACTACATTGATGTTATGAAATTAGATATGGACTCAATTAAGAATAATAATAAATTGAATTTATCTAAAATTAATTTCAATAAATTTTTAATTTTTAAAAAAAGTGTATAAAATACCAAGGTTAAAAGTGATGGCACCTATGATAACTTAAATGCTAGACTAGTTACAAAAGGATGTATACAAATATATGAGGTTGACTATGAGGAAACTTTTGAATATGTGGAATTTAAATATAATAAATGACTAATTATTATCTTATATAATCATAAATGATGGAAAATATATTAAATTTAAGTAAAAATTGAATTCTTAAATGAAGTGATTTAAGAAGAAGCATATGTGGGGGCAACCACAAGGTTTCTGAGGTAAAGGGTAGATAATTTTGGGTATATAAGTTTAAGAAAGATATTTATGAGTTTAATCAAGATCCAAAATATTGGTAATAAAAATTTGATAATTTTTTATTGGATCAAGACTTTGTAAGAATCCAAAATGAACCAACTTTTTACATACAAGCATCTAGTTCTAATGTTTTATATGTTTGTCCCTATGTAGATGACATAATCTTTTTAGGTAGATCTATGACAACATTGAATATATTCAAAGAATAAATGAAATTAAAATTTTATATGATTAATATTGAGCTTATAAATTAATTTATTATCATGGAATTACTTCAAAATAAATATGCAATATATATTTATCAATCCAAGTATACCTAATTCATGCTAAAGAAGTTCAAGATTCAAGATTCAAATCTCACAAACACTCCAATTGTAAGTGGATAAAACAAGGGAGGATGGATTTAATTAAACTAATAAAAATAATTTTAAAATAATGGTGTGATGTTTAATGTATTTTAATTTTATAAGACCTCATATGAGTTATGGGGGCTCACTAGTTTATAGATTTATGGGTAAACTATCTCCCAAGCATTTGAGAGTAGTGAAGAGAATTTTAAAATATGTAAGAGGTACTTATAGTCATGGTATCCATTTAAAAACATAAATTACATTATGTATAATTGGATAAAAATATTTATAATGGGTAGGATATCTTGATGACTTGAATTTAACTTTAGCTTATTGCTTCACATTATGAAGTGGTTGGTTTCTTGGTCTTCAAAGAAACATGATACAATTGCATTTTCCTTTACTAAAATTGAATGTAAAACCATTAAAATAGATTAAACATAAGGATTATATCTAATAATAATCTTGTATAATTTTAGAGAGGCTCAACTTGAGCCAACATAGATTTTTTTGGATAATAATGGGGCAATATAATTGTCCAACAATCTAATTCTCCATGGTAGAACCATACACATTGAACTGAAACATCATTTTGTTAGAGACTTGGTAAATGATAAAATATTTATAAGTATGTGTCAATTAAATATAATTACCACCAAAGGATTTCACAAGTAGATTCATGGAAGATTTAAGGAGATCATAGGCATTTCGCCTCTTTACATCAAAGGGAGGAATATTGAATATGATGCCAATATGGACACTTGAGTTCCATTTTAAAATTATTTTATTGGATTTTTTATTAATTTGGGAAGGTTTTTAATTTATTATTTTCCTAGATTAGTTTTATGTCAATTTTTTACTATTTCAGTAAACCTCCTAAAAAATAGCTAGAAGTGATAATTAAAGTCGAGGTCACTGTAGTTAACTAAATATCTAATTAACTAAACTTGAATCATTATCTATTAATATCCAGGAGGAGGGAAATAAATTATAAGTTAATATACATGATAATATAGTTATTTTTGTCTTGTTTTCTATATTTAGCTCAATTGGGGAGCCTAGGTTGACTAGGATGTATTTTTGGATGCATGTTTGACTTTACTATTGAAGAGGTTTCCTACATGATGTCCAAAAATTTAAAATGAGATAAAAATTAGTTTATTTAGTAATTTTTTAGTTTTATAAGTTTATTTTTACTTAATGGTATATTATTTTTATATTTATGTTTTTATTTTTATACTTTACTTGCATTACGAGTTTCCTTGTAATAAGCTCAAATTAGCTTTTTTATTTAATAAAGTTGAACACAATAGAAGTGTGACACATTATTCCGCCTTAATAGTGTTTTTTATGTTTTATATTTGATTTTATTTAATTTATAAAATAATATATACTATAAAACATATATTTTCAAGTTTGAAACTATTCATTATAATGTTTGCTCAACAATTTCAGTTACAACACAACCAGTTTGACAACTAGTCATTTTGGAATTTTTTTTGGGTAAATAGCTTAGATTTTAAAGTGAAAAACATATTTTTTAAACTTAATATAATAATTAAAATAAATTAATTTGGTATCATATTCATGTTAAATCAATGTTTATAATGTTTTACAAGCCATTATCATAATAAATGATGGATTTAGTAAATTTTACTTCCATGAATATTCCTGTTTTCAAAGGTCACAACTTTGAGTATTATAGAGCTCAGTTGAAAAGAATTATTATGTGTAAATTATATTGGGATAATTTTAACCATGGTTAAAAAAAACCTAAATATTAGATCACCTTGACATAATATTATAAAAGAATAAAAAAAGGATGAATAAAAGGGAGGTGCACAACCTTTCTTCTATCTTTGGAGTTCCATAGACCCAACCATTTATCCAAGAACTAAAGGATGTAATAATTCCCATGAGGCATGGAATACATTTAAATATTATTATAAATGATACAATAATTTAATATAATAAAAACTCTAAACCTTAAAATGGATGTCAATAATTTGAGAATTTCATATTTTCAAGGACCAGGGGATTATTGCATAAGGGTAAATGATATAGTTCATAGAATGGGGGATTATGGATAAAATATACAAGATAATTATAGTAGTTTTTTATATATATATTTAAGACAAATATGGATGAATATTTTAATCACAATTGAAGAGTGTAAATACATAAACTTTTTGATAATGCAAATACTACATAAATCATCATAGTTACTATCCTCTTCTCTAACCATAATTTTTATATACATGCTATTGACTTAAATATTTATAAATGAAATTTTTATAATAAGAATTTCATCTCAAATATTATTTCTTTATAGTCAAAACTAAAATTCCATTATAATCTATAAACTATCATTAGTTTTGAAGTACAAATGTCATGCATTTTCCTAATATATGTATAACACATCAAAGTCTACCTTGTTTTTAATTAACATAAAATGGAATTATACTCATTTTATCACCTTTATATGCGAATTACATTTAGTATCTATCATGTCTATGCCATAGCCAACTGCATGTAACGAAAATTTACCCAAAGCTTCCCAAGTGTTTATATTAAATAATTTAATGTTTACTATAATAATGTTTCTTAGATAGATATATTAAATACACAAATAGATGATGAAATAAATATAAAAATTATATTAGTAGTAATATATTATAATATACACATCAAAGAATAATATTAGAGTAAAATACTATAAATATATGATTGAGCCACTTTTATGGGGAAACCTAAAAACCCTTGTTATAAGAAAAAACATAGTAATATGATGATATAATAGTAACCAATACCTATTATATGTAATATACTAAGGCTATGAGTTATCCATATGTTGAAATTAATACCAACATGAAGATATATAGATTATACTATGACTAAGTAAACAGCTATGATAGCCATAAGTTGATGACACTTCTCCCAATACATGATAATGGTTAAATGCATGACATGTATTTCCCCTTGAAATTAGTGTGATACTCAATGTTTGATGATATTTTAATGTGTTTTTGTGAAATATACATCATCCCTTATCACATTATAACTATCCATATACATCCACTTGATTTGATACTTTGTAATCAATCTCATTCACAAGATATTTATGTGTGTCTAGAGGATTTCCAAAAGTTACAAAATAATTATTACTTAATCATTAATATATTTTTAAAATTAACTTCATCAAGTAAGAAATATATAATATTGCATGTATGTTAACTGAATGTTGTAAATCTAGTTTTTATGCTACAATTTATAACTTCTAAAATAATTAATAGGGACCGTTATAGGTGAAATAATTTATTATTATTATTATATTTTTTTAAATATATTTTAATATGTGGATGTAATTTTTTTAAAAAATCCTACTTCAAAATGTATTTCTATGCAGGGTTAGCTAGCATGCTTCTTCATTTTCTTCTATAACATTCCCAAATTCTCTTTTAGAGTAGTACCACCTATTTTTTTGGAATGTGGTAGTTTATTACTTGAAAATTTGGTTTAATCCTCATATATAAGTTTATATATGGTGTTTGGAACCCATAAAATTCTAAAAATGGATAAATTTTGAATGAAGTATGGAAATAAGTGTTATACCAGCATTCTAATAGTGGTAGCCATTAAACCCATTTATCTTATTTATGTAAAGTAAAAACTTAGAGATAACCCTCCAATAATTTGGTCAACACATTAGCTGAACATAAAATTTGGATGATATGATGATATGTAAGATAATTAAGTACCTAATCAATAAAATAATTTAGTGTAAAAATTACTATATAAAATAGGATCATGATCACTTACTATGATCTTTAGGGTCTTATGTATTTTATGAACTATATCCATGAAATTTGATGATAATATAGTTTCTTAAAAATTACATGAAATGTAAAAATAATGACATATTTGGTGACATGATCCATGTTAATAATGATGAAATTTTTATCTTATGACTTTGGAAACCATTTGGTGAAATCCATGGAAACATCTTCCCACATTTGGAAAGAAATTATAAATTTGTATAAGACCTAAGTTGTTAATTATCTCATGCATATTTTTATGAAACACCATACATTATACCATTTTTTTTACTTCCAATTTTGGGCCTTCGAAAAATAAATTCATATTTTTCTATTATAAGTCTTCAAAAAACATGAGTGATCTATAACTGGTGAAGCATGTAGCATCCAAATAATGTTTTGATTAATGGTTAAATTATTTTCAATTTATAGATAATATTTGTGCCATAGAGCATCAAATTAATATAACTAAGTTATGACATTATCATATCATATAGGAGTTTATGAAGGATAGTTTGTGTATTTATTTCATTCACCCATTATGACTTTTCATCGACCTAACTTCCCTATATATTGGTATGGCACATAATAAATATTATGTGGAATCATATTTCCTATATAGTGTATCAACCACTATGTTCTCCTTTATTTTCTTGAAGATGGTATCAAATTCATATTGATGAAAGATCATCCAAGGGTTTATGAAATCTTTCTTCAACCAAAAAAATAGTGTAATGTTTTTTTTGGTTGTTGGTTTGTGTTTTTGTTAATGTGAGATTTTTAACCTATTAGGTTGATGTTTCAAAATATCCCTTTTCCATAAGAAGAGTGTATAGACATTTTATCTATTTCTATCAATATATATAGACTATTAAGTCACATACATTTGTTAGAAATGGTTATTAAATTGAGTTAATAATTATATGATTAAATTTTATGCTATCATAATAATTTAAATTTGAGACCTATACACCAAATTTCAACTCATTTGGAGTCACCACAAAAGTGTACCATATATTTATATTAGAATATGCCATCTATCTAGTTTGTGACACTTGGAAAGATGGTACTTTATTTAAATTAATAATTGGATTACCAAATTTGGATCAGTGATATAATTTATAGTCTAAAATATGTATTTATAACTTAATATTAATTGGATAAATAGTAATAACGTTATGATAGTTATTTTAAATTTCATTTAGCTTAAAAAATATCATATGTCTAGTCTATGACACTTGCTATGATGTTCACAACCATGTGGTAATAATTAGAATGTAAAATTTATTGAAGTGATATAAAATTTATTTTATAAGTTTCATTTCAAATTTTAAGATAATTAGATAAACTTAGGTAAAGTTATTGTAGTTTCTATAACTATTATTTGCCCTAAAATGTCACCTAATAGTAATTAATAGTTAGGTGTTGATATTGAAAATTGAAGGCCACATAAATATTTTACATTACATTGATGTCAATAAAATTTAAGATACACCAATGAATTTTGGTATTTTAAGAAGAGGGATATGATATTGATAAAAAGGGTTCATCATTTTTTGGAGAGAGAGGATGAGTTGTGAAGGAGTATAACTCTCTAGCAATAGAACATAGAGTTTTATCAATTCATGAGGGAATATATGAGAGTATATAAATATTTCATGTAATAAAATAATCTTGTAAAGGCAGGTGTAAGAGAGTGTATGTTTGAGAATGTGAATGTATTCCACTATAATGTTTGTAAGATTAATGTAATGAAGCTATTTTTAGTGCATAAAATGTGACCATGAGTGAATCCTAGAAACACAAATATAAAGGTAGACATTAATTAGTTTACATATATCATTATTTCACCAAGTAATATAAAATCAAGGTTTTTTCCTTGTAGGTTATGTGTTCATAACTCCTATATGAGTTTATTGTAGGTTATGAGAGATAAATCTAATGAGTGTGTTATTAGTTATGAAAGAGAATATTTCATAAGTTTTTCAAGTATGATATAAGTCTTTAAAGTTGAGATGGATTTTTAGAGGATATATTTTGAGTCTATTTCAGGTTGTGAAAAAAATCCTAATAATTATGGTGAGATATGTCACACAAAAGAAGAGAATGAGAGGTGGATGACTTGAAAGAGATGTTGAAAACATTCCAATAAATAATGGTTATGATGTAGATGATGGTATAAATTGGATATGTTGTAGCTTTGATTGAATAGGATTAATAAGAGATTATGGTGGTGTTTATGTCCCTACAAGTGAGATTAGATGATTTTTAAAAAGGCCAATCAAGTTGAGGAAAATATTTCAGTAGAAAGAAAATATTGGTAGAGTTTAAGCTGAAGGAAAGAGGTATGTATACTTATGATGTTGATTTCTTTTATGGAAAAAAGAATCCCAATGAGCTTTTAAGATAAATAGTGGAGTTAAAATTTATTTTGAATTTTATAATGTTGTACACCCCATGAGGGTAAATATTACATGTAAGTGACTATATTAGGGAAATTAAATATGAAGGTGAGTGGATGGGAGCATATGGTTTTCATTTTTTTGGGTCATTTTATGCACCAAAATTATAGAAAGAGTGGCTGAAGAAGATTCATGTGATGATACTTGAGAGATATAAGAAGAAGAATATTTCCATGAAAGGTAATAAGAATGGTAAGTTTACACATGATTGGATCAAATATACTTTGGGAAGTATAAAGGAGAAGTATGTTTATGTAAAGAAGAAGGTTGCATTTGAATACAAGAATAAGGTGAGGTTTCCATTTGAGAATCCCAAGTTTATTCTAAAAAAAAAGGTGAAAGAGAGTTGTGAGTATCATATAGAGGAATAAATCCTCATGAAAGAGAATATGGAGGTGATAGTAGTTAAATCATAAGGAGGAAACCCATTTTCTGATGATAGGAAGGAGTTTTTTAATTTACCAGAAAGTTAAAGAATCCAAACCATACTTGGTTAATGAAGATAATACATTTGTAATTTGTATTATAGAGGGTAGAAAGATTGAGGATAACCATGGAAAGCTAAAGGTTTATATAAATTAAAAAATATATGTGAATGAAGAGATCAACTATGAGGATTTTGAAGTTTACATGATGGAAACAATAGTGGTTCAAGAAGTGTAAGTTAATGCACATGAGAAGAGCATGGTTTTATAGCATCCATTTGGAGGAGAAGAAAATAATAATAATAATAATAATAATAATAATAATAATAATAATAATAATAATAATAATAATAATAATAATAATAATAATAATAATAATAATAATAATAATAATAATAATGAGGAGGAGAAAACAACCATATAGGTTGTTGAAAATGTGCATTTGGGAATCCATCATGAAGAATATATATTTTATAATATTGTGAGAAACATAGAATACTTTAAAAACATGTCGTTATAGTGTGAATAAGAGATGGAGGAAGTGGTTGTGTGAAATCTAGATCCCCTTAATATGTTTGGTAAATGTATAGGTACATAAAAGCAAATGGAGATAGATATGGTTAAAAAGTTTATACCAAGAGGAGTGAAGGTGAAATTAGTGTTGAATATGTGGTATCAGCCCATATATATGTTGGAGGAGATAATTTTATGATTTAAGGTTTACATTGTTCTGAAATAGATAAGGAGAGTGTAAGATCATTTTCACATGAAATGGAGGAAATGAAGGAAAGTGAGATCAATTAACATAGATTTGATTATTTATAAGAGGATGAGATTTGATGAGGAGTTATCAAAAGGAAATTGATATAATGGAAGAGGATTTGAGAAGCCTAGAATTGATGAGAATCAAGATAATAGTGTGAATATGGAGAAAACACTAATGGGGAGTGTTAGGTATCATATTTATAAAGTAATTTTTTACTATAACTAATGTGCAAGTGAAAAAATGAAGAGAATGAAGGCATTAAAATAGGCCTTAGATGTTGAATATTTTAATTTAGAAGTGTTAAATTATGCACTCAAGAAATAAAGTGAATAGCAACTAATTTACATATCAGCCAAAACACGTAGAGAATAAGATGATATTACAATAGATGTGGATGAATTTTTTGACACAACAATGAGGAAAAAAAAGAGATGAGAAAGTATATACTACCCTTAAAGTGGTAATAGAGGCTATGGGTTATCATTTTCATGCCTAACTATATGTTAAATCTACTATGATGATTTTGATGATGGGAGAGGAGATCACAATAATGAGATAATAGATTAAAATAATAGAGTGATATAAGGATGAATCTAGCATTAAGTTGGATAATGAGTATCTAAATACAAGAAGTATTTAGGAGGAGGTAGTTGATCAATGGTAGGTTTAATCCCATAATGGAGAGTAGGATTGAAGAATAATCATCTTGGTGGAGGTGGTCAAATTAAGGTGAGGTTTATAGTATAAGAAGATGGAGAGTGGAAAACATTAGCCTTTGGTGGATGAAGATGGACTATGGTGTGTCTAAACCCATAAAATTAGGAGTGAGGAAAGATAATAAAAAGAGGGAATTAAAGAGTAGGGAATAAAAAAATAAGAGCAAAGTTAAGAAAATTTTTGAATTGAAACCAACAATAAGGAGTTGTAAATGGAAGAAAAAGTGTAACAATTAGTTAAAGAACTTGGTATGTTATAAGGGAACACCATGGCCATTATAATTCATGGTAAAAATAGTTTTTTTCCACTTATTCCATTTATATTAGTAGGATCTCACATTTTATAAACCATAGGTGTCTAATGCAAGATCATCCAAGGGTCCATGTAATCTTTCACCAACAAAAAATAGAGTGTAGTGTGTTTTTTTGGGTTTTTTATTTTTGGATTTTTTGGTGTGATTTTTTTAACCTATTACGTTGATATTTTAAAAGTATTTGCCATAGGAAAAGCGTGAAGATATTTTATCTATTTTTTTAGTCTACATGGACTATTAAGTCACATGAATTTTTATGAAATTATTCTTAAACCATGTTAAGTATTAGACAATGAATTCTTTTTAGGTCATAGGAAATCACATTTTTAAACTATACACCAAGTTTAAGCTCATATGGAGTCAATGTGTAAGCATACCATATATTTTAGTTATATTGTGTCATTTGTCTAGTATGTGACACTTGGCAAGATGTTTTTTGGATGTGGTAAGAATATTATTTATAAATTTGGATCATTGATATAAAATGTGGTATAAAATATATGTTTAAAATTTTATTAAAATTAGATAAATAGTTGTATTGTTATGATATTTATATTAATATCATTTATCTTGAAAATGTCATTTTTCTAGTCTATGATACTTAACAAGATGGTTATTTGGAATATGATTATAATAAGCTAAGAATTAAATTTAAAATTTTATTGAGATGGTAGGAATATTAGTTTAAAATCCTTGTTTAAAATTTCATATCAATTGGATAAAAAATGGTAAATTTATGATTGTTATTTTTAATTGTCATTCAACTTGAAAATGTTACATGAGCACCCTATCTAGTTTGTGACACTTTGAAAGATGATTCTCTTTATTCAATAATAACTAGAATGACAAATTTTGTTCAATGATATAAAATATAGTTCAAATGTTTAATTTAAAATTAAAGGACAATTAGTAAAACCTAGTGAAATTAATGGTGGTTTTTATAACTATCATTCATTTTGAAACATCATCTAAAAATTAATGAAACTTAGATATTAATCTTGAAAACTAGGGGATACTTAAATATTGTATGTTATGTTGGAAATAGTTAATTTTAAGAGAACCTCATGAATCTTGGTATGTTAATAATATGGATACAGTATTGATAAAAGGGGGGAGATCAAGTTTTGGAGAGAGAGAGAGAGGGTGAGTTTTGAAGGAGAAAAACAAAGCATCATATCAATCTGTAAGGTATTGCATGAGATTCTATAACTCTTTCATGTTATTAAATAATCAAGTAGATTTATTTGTGTGTGTGTGTGTGTGTGTGTGTGTGTGTGAGAGAGAGAGAGAGAGAGAGAGAGAGAGAGAGAGAGAGAGAGAGAGAGAGAGAGAGATATATATATATATATATATATATATATATATATATATATATATATTTCATTGTTTTATTTTAATATTAATGTAATGGATATCTTTTAAGTGTGTCAAGCTTGAGTAAGTGATGAAAGTGTGACCATGAGAAAATGTCCCAAATTATAAACATAGAGATAAATGTAGACATTAATTGGTTTCTATCTATTATGATTTCACCACATATCCTAACATATTTTTGACCCATTTTTTCAATCGATGATAATACTTTCCTTAAAAATTAATTGGGACAATCATGATATGTATTCGCTTTAAAGTGTCATCCCATTATATAAGGTCTCATTTTTTAACCATGTGAAATATTTACACAATTTCATACTCCTAAATGGTGTTCAATAAATCAATAACCTTGAGTTAATTAATCTCAAAATAAATATCTCATCCTTCTCACATGACTATTGTTACCATGACATACCTTGAATCATCACACTTAATAATTAAAGTTTTAGAAAAAAAATTAGTTATAATTAGAGTAGATAAAATGGCCTAATTTAAATTATCAAATGATTTGGTGTCTGCCTCAATCAAATGGAAGTATTAATTTTTTATAAAGTAGTGATTGGTGATACGATGTTACTATAATTTATGATAAAAACTTATGAGTCCTAGGAATACTTGTATATGCATGAAGTATTGAGTAAATTTCCACTTAATCATGGCATTGATATTTTGAAGTCCTGCCTTTACACCTTTATATGAATAATATGACCTAAAAGAACACTATAAAGGTTTGATATACAATTGATGTTATTCCCAAATATCAAAATTATATTTATATGTTGTAGATGTTTCTCCCATTTTTTTTTGTATATTAAGATGTAGTAAAAAGATAAATACAAATTTATAAAATATGGATGAAATACGCAATTCATCAAACTCTAAAATTTATACGGTTCATTTGTGAAGCTATAAAAATTTAATTAGGCCTCATTGGTTTGTAAATATCTCCTATGTATATCCTCATATTTGATTATGATATGATGATAACTTGAGTGAACATAAAATTTATTGAATTAGAAAAACCCATGAAAAGGATTTAACATATCATCAATTATAATATTTGGAAAATTATATTTGATCATGTACTTTTTAAATTACCTATAGTTTGGACATATGCACTAGATTTCATTTTCCTATTCATCATCACCAATGGAGATGAATAAGCATTATGAATATGTCTAATAATTATTGACATTTGATAAATTATTATACCATCTTATTATACATATGGATAGCTATACATTTAAATGTTAGGTAGTTAGATCCTTGGTACTAGTTGAATGACATGATAATGATAGACTTTGGGTGAAATTAGTTTTGAAATTTCTCCTAAAACTATTGAGTTCCCCTCTAGAATATCTTGGAGATATGGAGGTGCATGTATATTTTATGGTAGTGCTTAAAATAATCCAAATTTTCAGCACAAACCCATCTACTCCATTTTTAAGAATATTTTACAAATGATGAGAGATAAAAAAACTATGGAAACTTTGAACATAGTCCATATGTTTTAAATGTCCTTCACGTAGAATTAAAAATTCATGAACATCTCCTAAATATTCAACTACATCATTCCCAAAGTAGTGAGTCATTAGATTTTTAATACAATTTTAAAACCAAACATTGGAATAAAAAACACAGATAAATCAAAGAGGTTGTCTCCCATTGTTATTTTATACTATGACACATTCATGTACAATTAAATTTACCACTATCTTTAATCATTAGTTGAAAATATATAGTGGGATAAAAATATATTTCAAGCACATAGACAACTTATTTTTGATGAATTTGTTGGTGCTTCTTATGTTAATAAATATTATTTTATTATGAATCCCATTACCTTGAGGGTTTACAGGATGCTGACACTTTAAATTTTAGGAAAGAAATAGATGGTTAGGAATCATCTATATTCTCATCTTGATCATCCACATCCTCTAATTCTACTTTTCCATCATCTTAATATTCATTATATCTTTCAATTTATAACAACCACATTTCATCACATTTATACCCACATTTATATTTTATACCATTGATAATATGTAACCATTTGATAAAATTTTCTTAATTATTTTGAGCCAATCTAATAGGTTGAGGTAATGTTGGTGTTAGAGTGTTCTAATATTTGATGGTTTTAAGGGTTTTCCTTCTATTTTATAATATTTTTTATTCCTTCCTAGATAGGGAAATATAATATAATCATAAACATTATTTATATTAAGCATATATACCTCATGTTAAATGTCATATTTGAGTCCCAAAATAAAAAGGTTATTCAAGTTATAATCTATAATAATTTTTACATTCAAGGAAATAATTTAAAATTATTGAATGTAATTCCTTACCAATATTATTTGATTTAGGTTTAATAATTGGATGAAATAATTCTATATCACACTATTGATATAATGTGTCCAAAATACATCAATAAAAATAGACCAAGTGACAATGAGATCATTCTTACTCTTTCAAGCACACAATCAGATTAAAAAAATTGATCATATTGTAAATTGTACATAAAAACATATTATCTATTTGGTTGATTTGGGAGACTAGAAACTTTACATTACAATTGCACATCTCTAATTTGGGAATCATGTTTAGAGTAACTGAATTACAACCATTCAATTATGGGTATGCACTATAATTAAATTTGGAAAATGAATCATTTTCCATGAAAAAAATGTTTTTATATATTTTATGGATCCCACCTAGTCATTAATGAGTTTTATCTATATTTACTTCATTATCTATTTGATTTTTAAGTTTTACACATTGTAATCAATCTAGTTCTAAATGTTACGTCATAGAAAAACCATAGAGTTGTAGATCCATAAAATTTGTTCTCCATTTATTCTTTATTATGAATTTTCAATGTAGTATCATACCACTTTCCTCATCCCCTAGTGTGTTCACCATTCATGTAAATATATTATATTTTAGGTTTCAGTTCCCATTAAAAAAATTAGGAAAATTATACTTTGTAGGTGTTTTACTGAGACAAATCCAATAACTAGTGTATTATATAAGGATGAAAAACATGAAAAATATAAAATAAAAATAAAAATAGAGTTGAAATAAATGTGTATTGTTGTGATCACCTCACCAAGATAGTTCCTATGATTTATATATTTCATAAATCTATTTAAAAAAATTCCCAACTTATTTTTCATTCATAATAAAAAGTTGTGTTTTTAAATTCATCAATCGCACTAGATGCACATTGATCTCAATGTAAAAAAATGCAATGAAAAATTATTTCATAAATTAAATATCTAATACCACTTGTAATTATATTAATTATATAAATACTAAAAATTAAAAAAATGGATGGAAATATAAATATAAATATTCTATCAACAATAGTATATCATACTTACAAGAGAATAATAGAGAAAATCCATAACAAGGATTAATAATTTAGTATAATAATAGAAATATATGACTGAGAAACTTTTAGGGTGTAACCTCCATAACCTTATAATATTAACATAATTTATAATATGATGATATACTAATAACCATTATCTTATATATACTTTACTAAGGCTACATGTACTTTATAGGTTGAAACTACTAATAATGATATACAAATTATCATATGAATAATTGGAATTTTATGCTAGAAACAAGTCAACCACACATATCAAAATAGATTATACCTATTAATGGCATAAAATTTATCTTAAAATCTAATAATAAATTCTTAACCTCCTTTGCATTCACCTTCACATCAATCAAGGTAGATGTTTTTCCCACTTACACCTTGTTTTGAGTACACTTTTGTTTCATTATTTTTATTTTCCATCCAAGAATAACTTGATTTTATATTTATTTTTTATTCCAATATTTACAAAAATATGTTATTTTATGTAATAGGCCTTGATTTTTATTATTTGAGCATCTTTAAAAAAGTCCTCTTCATTATAGTGCTCCATTCTCTCCTTGTATTTTTGTTATTTTTATTCTATTAATTTATTATTTATCTCTACTATAATATCATGTTAATTAATGTTAGGGTAATAATCATCACTATCATCCTCATATTCCTCCTCTTCTAGTTCAATTATCTTCTCTTTTCCTTTCCTAATATTTGCACCTCCTCTTATTGTTATTGCAACTTATATTTTTCCTCTTCAATCCTTAATCCCAAATTACTATTATTTCACATTTCTACATTTTAATTTAATTCAAATTTGAATTATTTGAATATTTATGATATTTAATTACCTTTCATGTAACACTTTGATTATTATTGTTTCTATTAAGGATTTATAAGTTTTTATAATTTTTAACATCTATCAATTGTCTATGATGCTCATGGTATATAATTTTCCTCTTTAGGGAGACCCTTCCACTAAATCATCTATTATTTGTCATAATTATTGTATATTTGTATATATTTATTATAAGATAATGAATCATTGGTTTCCTTATATTATAAAAATCCATGTCCTAGTTATGGTTATTCAAAATAAAATTTGGATACATTCCCCAACTGCCCAAACATATAACACATAAGAGGTGAACTATAATAATTATATACTCTTTATCCTTTATTTCATACTCTAAAATTTCCCATAAATCCATAAAAATATTCCACCCTTCCACCATACCCTCCCTAGTTGCATCGCATGTATCCTCAGTAGTTATTATATAATGGGTTTGGATGGGATTGAGGTTGCATAGTTGTATATGGTGGAGAGGTTTTGTATGTAGGTTGTGGCT
>JARHVA010007170.1:165000-207500 GCA_037957365.1 Torreya grandis | reverse complement strand
ATCTAAGGTTATCATTACACATAAGTCTATAAGCTAGTACAAGACTTGTGTATAAGGTTATGAGAAAGATTTGGGCAAAGGAGTGATAGGGTTGTGTGAGAGGTGAAAGCTTTAAATAGAAGAAAAAATGAGAAGCATTTTTGACTATGTAGAGGCTACCCACATATCATTATCCCTTTCTTAAAGATTAATGGTTTTCATTGAATTTATGTATAATTGAGGAAACTACACTTAAATTTGATGAGAAATGTACCACTTAGGATGATCTACATATTTTCCAAACTTCAACACTTAAAAAATTTATATTGTGTCATAGTGAGTGCATGTTTCTATCACCTACATGATACAATCTTTCTTTGTGTGGTGTAAGTGTTTTGGATCAAAATTAGATAGATGTTGTGTCACTATTAGTTTAATAAGTGGTAGAGTGTAAGGCTTTATAATTTCCATGTTAAATACTAGGTGCATACCCAAGTATAGAGGTGTATCAATAATGAAGACATTCTCTATAACTATGTATAGAATCTTGTATGGGACATAGCTTATAGGTTTGATCTTCCATTATGGACCTTTGAAGCATTCATTCTAAAGGTACAGCCAAACTTTATCACCAAATAAAAATGCATGAGGTGTACAATGTGCATCATGGCACTCCTTATACTTTTATTATGTGTGAGAGAGGATCTACTGAACCTACTGATGAATAGACTAGATGTGTCATATAAACTTCTTGGCTTTGTTCACCTCTTGTTCTTATGTGTGTGACTCAGTTCTAACTAGTGCATTATAGGAGATGTATAGAGTTGATAAAGGTTGAAACTAAATACATGCATAGAATGGATTATGACCTATATATCTATGCAATGATATATTCTAGGCATGTTTAATATACAAGATATTGTCATCCCAAGTGATAACATGTGCATGATTTTACATTCAAAAGATATGAACAAGTGTGTTATTTACCACTTTAATTTTCTCATATGTCTGTTGATGAAAATTTGTCGATCAATCCAATTACATACACATCAAGTCCCATAATGATTTCCAAAGTTGACTTACAAATTTTGGATCTCAATCAAATATGATGGATGTTGAAAGACAAAAATGAACTTAAACATGGTTAAATAAATATTGAACAATGCAAACTACATCAATGTATTTCTTGAATGCAACCATGATAGCCATGTTAGAAAACCTATCCACAATAATGAACACAACATCATGTTAACATCTCATCATAGGAAACATAGTCATTAAATCCATGTTGATAGATTCCCATGGTATAGATGGAACCAGTAGAGGTTTGTAAAGTCATATAATTGTTATGCATGGGCTTGAAAATTCAAAGAGGAATGGAAGACTTGATGTGGCATTCTACATATGTGCACATGTGAGGATAGTATAAGTGCCACTATAATATGGATAGAATCTTTCTCATTTTGAAGTGTCCTAAGGTATTGGCATAGTGACCCTCCTAGACAAGTCATTAGTGAGGTATGTCACTAGGAACACAAAGATGTTTGAGCTAGTAGAGAATCTCATCAAACAAGTAGAAATCCTAAACTTGTTTACCTTATGTTAGGATAGTTTAAATCATTGAAATGTCCTAGACAAGTGATTAGAGGGATACCCATATAAAGTTATGGTTATGCACGTATAACACCATGATGAGTGTGTGAAATGGTGTATGAATAAGGAAATAAAATACCTTGTTATCCTTTTATTTGTTGTGCTTGATCATGAGATGGAAATATTTTAGGTAAGTCATAAATTTTATGTGTTTCACATTTTTCATATCATTTTGTGTCTGCAAGAATTGAAGTGGCTTGTGATTTGAATGAAAAATTATCTCCTTCCTGAAAATGTAGTGTCACCATTAATTGATTTATTACACAATAACATATAGTTATTTATCATAGGTGGAGTACCTTACACAATATCAATGGATAGATATGAATAGTGTATGACCAAATTTCCATGATACATGAACACTTCATCGAATGTTTAGTTAGATGCATCCATTTGAATTTTAAAGGATTGTATAATTTTGGGAATTGTAAGGATAGGCATTATGCATAAGTGTTTCTTGAGTGCCTCAAAATCATGATGTTGTACATGAGTCTAATAAAATTTTGATTTTACATGTATTATCTAACTGAGAGCCTAAGATATGTGTGAAAAACTAATGATGAATATGTATTATAAGTTAACAAGTCAAATAAAATTCATCAATTTTATGAGATTGTGTGGAGTAGGCCAATGTTGGATCACTTTGATATTGTCTATATCACCTAGACTCCTATGAAATCAATAATGTAGCTTAGGTATAGATCTATGCAGTGCCAAATATATACTTTATTAAGTTGTCTTGAAACTTATGTTGATGTAAGGTCTCTAAGATGCATAATATGTGATCCAAGTGATCCTCCAAGTTCTTATTAAAGATGATAATGTCATCCAAGTAGATGAAAATTAAGGAGATGAAAAAAGGTTGGAGTAGATCATCCATCAAGTGTATTAAAGTGGCTAATGTATTAGTTAGGCCTAAGGGCATGACTAGCCATTCACATAATCCATCCTATGTTTAAAATGTTATCTTTTAGACATCTTTAAGATGGAATAGAACCTGATGGAAAACATACTTTATATTAACCTTGGTGAAGTATTGAGCACCTCAGATTTGTTCCAAAATATCTTAAATAAATGATAGTGGGTATCGATTCTTCACTATTCTCTTTTTGAGTTTGTGATAGTCTATGTAGAGTTACTAGGACACATCATTCTTGGGTGGAAGGACTATCTAAATCTCATATGTCAAAGAGATAGGATTGATCTTACCTTTCTCTATGAGATCTTGTATCTAGAACAAAATTTTATGATTCTTCCAATCTACAATATAGAGGGATATTCATAAGAAGGGATCTATGAACTAAATCAATGAGGTGATCTACTACATACTATGTTAGAAGGCCTTCAGGCTATACAAATACTTCACTATATTACTCAAGTAGTTTGTTGAGATACTATTGTGATTTTTTATGAGTTTTATGCATTGATATAGTGTGTTTTGTCATCTATCTAAGTGGGTTATGGTAAACCATGAGTAATAAAAACATCTACACATGTCAAAAATGTTTACGACATTGTTGGTAGAAACTAATGTGACTTTTGTCAAGGGTATTGATTGGAAGGAGTTTTAGAAGTGATTTTTTGAATGAATAGTCCAACCTTATGGCTTGGATTGGTATGTATATTTTGCATTCATATCGATATGATCTATCCATTTAGATGTCATATACATTTAGAATTTAAATGTCACAAGTGATGTTATCCTCCTTAGTTTTTACTTTATACTAGAAAGTGAATTTTCATTGGACATATTTATCTTTCCCTTAATGTAACCACCCTAGATTATATGTCTTGAGATGTGTAATAGTGGTAATACTAAGGCATTGATCTATGAATTATGCAAGGATGTTCTTTTGATTTCCATTATCAATGATGATGCTGAGAGGCTGGACCTTCACCTAAAACCTAGTGTGAAAAAGAAGTTCATGCACATAAATGATGTCAATCATAGTGGTGATTATATTTAGACAAGAGGAATTTGTATTAATGTTATCCATCAATGTGGATCCTGATGTAGACTATGTGAGTAAGGACTACTTCACATGAAATTTAGAGTCATCATGGGTGGATTAATGATGGCTATGTCACATATTATCACTTGAATTATTAGTACCTTTATCTGAAGTAGAAAACATATGATCCTTTGAGTGTTATTTTGAGGTTACTCACTTTGGTGATAAGTGTAATGCTTGTTCACAAGGTGTTGTGATGTGGATTTATGAAAGGTCTAGGCTTTTCAGACTAAGTTGGATGAAGAGGTAGAAATCTACTTCATCCTTACCTTGTATTTTATCTTGGTGGTATTATAATATGCTTGTAACAAAGTATTAGAATTCAATAACTACAACTTTGGATGGTTATAAGGTGAGATCCCACTGATGTACTTTAACACCTTATATGTTTCACTCAATATCTCTTATAGGCATGTAAAGTAGTTATAGAATGTGTTGATGTAGTCTTATACTAACTAATATTTGTGTTGGTGTAGCTTTGTTACTTAATGTATTCATCTTCAAAGTTTTTAAGAGGGTAGTATTCCTCCTTAAATATAGTGACAAAATTCTTACATGATTTGATTTGAATGCACTCTTGTGTACACTATCCATTGAAGGTTTCCCATTAGTGAACAACTAAAATTGACATCTTCAATAATTTTAAGGTGATCTTATTTGCATTGGTGAAATAATTTAGTCATAAGTATAACTCAATTTTCCAAATCTAGGCATCTATTATGTTAGCATCATTCTTGCCTTCAAACAAAGGAGTGCTAATATTGAATTTTACTTTAAATGGGGTTTATTATTTAACCTATTATAGAGAATACTATTGAGATGAATGGGATGGAATTAGGCTGAGCTAAATCATTAAATTATGAAAATTACCAAATATTTTGGTGCACTATGCTTCTAGTGCATTGATGATGAGCCATCTAACTTCTAAGGATACCACATGTTGCTTCTAGTCATCAACCATATTGATTTTTATATGGTGTTCAAATGGAATTTATGAAACAAAAAAAACTATTCAACCTTATCTCTCTCATTATGCTTGTGGGGTTATAGTCATAAGAGGTATTGAGTTATGCTCGAATGGCAATGATCCACACCTTGAGGCCTATGACTAGGTGTGTGAGGGACGAGTGAGTTTGGTTATGTAGAGTAAATGTATGAAGGTGTACCTAGATAATGTTAGGTTATGGAGCTAAAAGCTTCACTGATGCAAATAGGGGAGGAGGTTGCTGAGTGTCACAATCACCGGTGTCGGTTAGGCCAACCGACGTTGGTCAGGTGGAGACAAGAAGCTACCGACAATGGTCAGAGATCAGATGATGCCAGTCACCCCTAGGTAGACAGGGACCAATGTCAGTCACTTGTGCAGTTCTGAACTATGAGTTCTATGAATAGTTAGTTAACGATCTGGTTGTTTGCATGTCAAAGGCTAATTATAGTCTTGAGCTATGGATCTAATTATTGTAATTAGATGTCTAATTATTTTTTGCATGAGATATATATATAATAGACTCATGGGTTGTATTGTAATTTTTGCTAGAGAGTAAGAGAGAAAATATTAGGTCCTTTAGAGAGAAGAGAGCATGGTGGGTTCCTCCTAGTGCCACAGTACCAAGTATGGGTGTTGGTTTGGAGAATCAGAAGGATTCTTCATGTATGTAGGATCTTGGTCAGTAGGTGTGCAAGGCCACATTTGGAGATCTGCATGGTAAGTAAGATCATTGATCTGTAAGTGTTTGTGTGTGCAAGGTCTAGGTTTACAGGTGTGTAGAACCAAGTTGATTTGTAGATGGCAACAGAATCAAGGTGATAGCAACACAACAGGGAGCAAGATCAAGTGGGATCTACTTAGAGTATGGTGTGTACTCGATTGGAGAGTAAAGAGGAAGGCAAGGTAGTTCCTTCCATAAGTAAGATCATTTGAGTTGTAGGTTGTTGCAAGTTCATGGGAGATCTACTTGGAGTACATTGAGTACTTAGAGTGCATGGAGCACTTGTGGAGTGCGTGGAGCACTTGTGTACTGGTAGTAGTGATACTGACTAGTTGGAGGTGAACACCAACTCTGTGTTTGAGTTGTGTGTTGGGACTGTAATTGAGAGAGAACTCTTGAAGGTGAATTACTGTATACTTGAGGTGTGGGAAGCCTCTGTAAGGTGAAGAAGAATTGTGACATCTTCTTGGTTGTAATTCTCTTTTGGAAGAGTATTAATACAATTTGGTATTGTCTCTCATATTCTGTGTTATTTTTGAATTCTAGTTACTTGTTACTTCTGGTTTAATTCCACATGTTTAGTTGCTTGGTAATCAATGGTGCTTCCATGGGTTCCTAACAGTTGGTATTAAAGCTAAGGTTACAGGGAGTAGGTTTTGTGTTTGATTACAGGTCACTCTTAGGGGTTTCTGATTGAGTGGGAGTATAGCAATGGCAAAAGAAAGTACACTAAGAATGGAGGAATTGAAAAGCATGAATGATCAATTACAATGTTATGGAAAGAAAGAGCAGGTAAAGAAAGATTGTTGGTTGGTAGCAGATCAACATGAAGAAACTGAAGAAGCAAATGTTGCAGGTGTTGTTGCATAGGATGCTCTGGGATGTTTCTTGGATAAAGTAGAATCTTGTCTCATAGATTCTGTTGCCTCTTTCCATGCAGTCTGAAATAGAGTATTTTTTCATGTTAATGTATTTGGAGACTTTGGAAAGATTTATTTAGGGGCTAGTGTGCCTTGCCAAAGAATTGGCAAAGGGGAAGTAAAGCTGAAATTGCAGGCAACCAACACATGGGTGTTGAAGGAGGTCATGCAGGTCCCAATTCTGAAGATAAGGCTAATTTCTTCAGGAAAGTTGGGTGATGAGAGATGCAAAAGAACTCTCACAATGGATGTACTTGAATTACCTGGAGGTAATAAAGTAGGTATCCTTTATCTATCTACTTATATTATTGATTCTTCTTTTGTTGCAAAGATGTGGCTTTGTAGGCTTGGTCACATGAGCAAGAAGGAGATGCATGTTCTTAAGCAGAAGATAGATGTGTTTGACAAACTTAAGAACTGGAAAGCCTTGGTGTTTCTAGAGGAGATGATGGATAGAGATTAGTGGAGAAGGCTGAGTAACTCTGAGCAGAGTAGTTTGGATAGGGTTTTGATCCAAAGAGAGATCACGGGTAAAAATTCATCACTCACAGGTGAACACAATTACCGATGTCGATCAGAGGGAACCGACATCGAACAGACAGGTGCCGATGTCGGTCATGTGTAGACTAGAGTCGGTGGTGTCAGGCATGGTGGCTACCTGTGTCGATAAGGAAATCAATGTCAGCGACCAGGTAAGATTGACATCAGTCAAAAAACCAATGTCGATAGAAAGGATAGTCGCATAGGAACTAATGTCAGTCAGATGCAAATTGTGTGGTGACCAAGGTCGGTCACTGAGATGGATTTTGGGTAGATAGCAAGTTGTCAAGGAGTCTCAAACACCCATATGGAGGACTGAAAGGGTAAGTAAGACTCAAATTCATTATTCCTCTTCTTTATACTCATTGCTCACTACAAATTAGGAAGGATCCAGGAAATAGTGGAAGCATGGCATGATTAGCATGCAGAACCAAACAGGAGATTTGGTAGGGTTGCTAGCTAGAAAAAAGCACTGAAAGACGAATGGATACCTTAGTTAAAGAATAGAGAGAATGGATACGTGAGATGGAAGGCCAGGTCATATGGTCTTGTGGAAGTTCCAGGACAGTGGTATAAGTTTGACAGGTGGATGACAAAGCATGGCTTTAGTCAATGTCATTGTAACTACGATGGTTTCTTTACCAGGTGGATGATGAGTCACGACATCATCCTGTTACTATATGTTGTGTGTTTGCTTAGATGCAGGGTTACACATACAAGATTTTTTATAAGCTAAAGGTAAAGTTAGTTCAGAGGTGTGTCATGAAGAATTTGAAGCAGCAAAATTCTTTGGCATAAGTGTGTTCTAGAGACATGGAGATCACAGGTTGATTTTGTCTCTAGATGATTGTGTGATACTGGTTAGCACGTTGATGGTTGGATAGTTCAAAAAATAGGGTCCTGATTCACATGATGAGGTTAAGTGCATGCGTACTGACCTGGGTTGCCCACGCAGTGGGAGCTATCAAAAAGTTTGGAGCTGATTTGAGAAAGAAGCACTGGAGGGCAGTTCAGTGGATTCTCAGGTGTCTGAGAGGGACCAGTAGTAGGTTAACATGCTATGTAGGGTCAATTTATTTTCTACATGGGTTTGTAGATGCATATGCGGTAGGTTACTTAGATGATAGGAGGTTCACCACAGGGGTTGTGGTGGTTAGTCTTCAACGTTGAGCTTGAAGAGGGATACAAGCTAAGAAATAGATTAGATGGTGTACAGGTATAGGTACAATGCAGCTGTTTATCTCCAAGTGGAAGATTGTTAGGTTGTGGAGCTAAAAGCTTCACCGATGTAAATAGGGAGGAGGTTGTTGAGTGTCACAGTCATCAGCATCAATCACACTAACCGATGTCAATCAGGTGGAGACAGGAAGCTACCAATGATGGTTAGAGATTGGCTGACATCAATCACCCCCAGGTAGACAGGGACCGACGTCGGTCACCTGTGCAGTTCTAAACTGTGATTTCTATAGACAGTTAGTTAACGAACCGGTTGTTTGCATGTCAAAGGATAATTATAGTCTTGAGCTATGGATCTAATTATTGTAATTAGATGTCTAATTATTGTTTGCATGAGATCTATATAATAGACTCATGGGCTGTATTGTAATTTGTGCTAGAGAGTAAGAGAGCAAATATTAGCTCCTTCAGAGAGAAGAGAGCATGGTGTGTTCCTCCTAGTGCCATAGTACCAAGTATGGGTGCTAGTTTAGAGAATCAGAAGGATTCTTCATGTATATAGGATCTTGGTTAGTAGGTGTGCAAGGCCACATTTGGAGATCTACATGGTAAGTAAGATCATTGATCTGTAGGTGTTTGTGTGTGCAAGTTCTAGGTTTGCAGGTGTGCAGAACTGAGTTGATTTGCAGGTGGCAGTAGAATCAAGGTGATAGCAACACAATAGGGAGCAAGATTAGGTGGGATCTACTTTGAGTACGGAGCACTTGTGTACTAGCAGTAGTGATACTGACTGGTTGGAGGTGAACACCAACTCTGTGTTTGAGTTGTGTGTTGGGACCGTAATTGAGAGAGAACTCTTAAAGGTGAATTACTGTACACTTAAGGTGTGGGAAGGTTCTTTAAGGTGAAGAAGAACTATGGCATCTTCTTGGTTGTAATTATTTTCTAGAAGAGTATTAATACAATTGGGTATTGTCTCTCATATTCTGTGTTATTTCTGAATTCTAGTTACTTTTTACTTCTGGTTTAATTCCACATGTTTAGTTGCTTGGTAATCAATGGTGCTTCCACGGGTTCCTAACAGATAAAACAATCAAATACATATTCAATGGGTTAGAAGAATTACTTATAAGAGATACAACTTCTATTAATAAATGAAAGAATAAAGAAACAAATTAAAATGTGTATAGCTTGTGTATGTATATTATATGCATAGAGAAAACTATCTATGTCATTACTACATAAATGGCATTGGCCTTAGTAAATATCTTATCCATTATTTTTCATATGCATATACTATATATTTAACATTCATAATACAAGAATAGTATTAATTATTTTATATTTACCAAGGAGGGTGTTGATAGGTGTGTCTATATTTTTATTCGTTATGGTAGTTGGAAACAATATGAATAATTAATGTCTAGGGTGTAATTTATTTTTGAGTGCTTATTATTTATCCTAGTCTCCAAACCCCTTTCCTTAATAAATTTTAATTCTTGAACAACCTTATTAATTATATTCTTGTCCTTGACTATAGAAGTATTTTATTTATTACTTTTCAAATGTTACTAAGTAACCTTTTCCATGTCCATCGACCTCTCCAACCCTTCTTCCACATTATCCACACCCAAAATATCAAAACCCTCATTCTCCAAATCTATAAGGTTCATACTATGATCACCATGTAGATCCTTGATATATTTTTCTATTTTATAAATCCTCATAATTATTTTAGAACCCCATTCCATCTTAATAGTGCTCTTCTTGGGACAAGGGCAGATAAGAGAAGGGTTGATCCCTTTAAAAAACTTGTAAATCAAGAATATTATAGTTTTGTGTAAATGATAGTACTTTTTACCCTTATTTACATTTAAAATGGATATTTCCAATGAGTGAAAAATGTATAAGGGAAGACTAACAAGGATTTGGAATCTAAAGTAGTTCAAAATAGGGAAGTGATAATGATGAAATACGATAAACCTACCTTCGATAGTAACATATCTCATGATATACTTTGTTACTTCATCATAGGTCTATGTAAAATCATCCCTCAAAAATCCCTCTTGGTATTTAGTTAATTTCTCCTCTTCATTTATAAATTTAGCCATCTCTTATTTGTATTCCTCAATGGATTTGAAATATTTTGTATCCTCAACATGAAGACCTATTACTTAGTAAATTAACCTCTAATAAATATCCATAGATACATTATTTATTTACACCATATGCTCATTATAATTAACATTAAATTTCTTGGATAAGTGTTGGTCATAACCCTCAATTTTTCCAATAAATGAAGAAAGACCACCTATTTGAAGGATCTCCTACATTTCCACATTATACCAATTTATCTCAATTGACATTGGATCTACATGGTGAAAGTTTTGACCTTTTCTATTTGAATCATAGTATATCTTACCCAAAATTACAATAAAGAAGTATCCAAGCATTTTCTTTATAAAATGCATCTACCCCTCCTTATCATAAATATTTTTGAAGATCATATGACACATACTTATAGGTGGCTAATAATAATAATAATTTCAACATAATATTGTACTAATAAAACATGAATAAAGAGTCGTAACCATTAAGTCAATAAAATTATCCATAATAATTATTTTGGCACACCCCCTACTCCCATCCTTCATAATAATAAAATCTCTAGATTTAGTAGTAAAATTCATCATAATATTAATTCCAAGTGGAAAGAATCTCTCTATCCATAATAACCTTGACCTCATTGGGATAGATATATTATTTGGATCAATTCTTAAGGAAATTAATAGTCACACCCCTATTAGTAAATTAGTCTACCAATTGGTTACCTTAACTATATATATGCTAGAATATAATTGAATAGAGGGAATTTACTAGAATCAATATTTATTTAATAATATTATTAATACTACATATGGCCTTGTTTACATTTTTAAGTAAATTTATAATGTTCATAGAGTCATCCTCTATACAAAAAATTTTAAACCCCAGGTCCTTAGCCATTTGAATCCCCCATAACACTACAAGAGTTTCTGCTAGATGATTTGTTTGAAATCCCATACTACATAATCACCAATAACTTGACCATGATCATCCCTCAGAACTCCACCACCACTAGACAAACCTAAAATACCATTATAAGAACCATCAAAGTTTAATTTGACTCATCCAAGCAATGTATCCAACCATATATTTTGTTCTTTGATTTATACTCTAGGATCAACTAGTGGCTCAGCTAAAGTATTAAGATTCATATTATTATCTATAAGTTATTCATGAGAGGAAAATTATTACTTCTTACTCTAATTAATAATTTTATAATTTACCAAAAGGAGATTAATAATTTTGAAGGATACTATTTTAGGGAGTGTCTTTCTTTCCCTAAAAATATTATTATTATGTTCTTTCTAGATTCCATAAAGAAGGTGAGGATAAATCATGTTCCATAGTTTATTTATCTCCTACTTAAAAAATGGTGGTTTTGAAGACATCCATGAGTTAAATAATGAAAAATTATGAACCCAATACATTGGAATTTACATATAATTTCTCCCCAAACCTTAAAAATAAATGAACACTCCATAATATGTTGTACATATTCGTTTTTTATTCAAAAAACATGCAATGATTGGCCATCATCAAACCTCTCTTACTTAGGTTATCCAAAGTGAGAATCCTATTATGAATATATAGCTAGAAAATGATTTTGATTTTAGAAATAAGGTCTTCATCCTAAACTCTTGTCCATGGAATAAAATAAATATTAGGTGGAGTTAAAGAAGAGTAACCTGATTTGACATTGTAGTGGCCATCCTATGAATTTGACCAAACTAATTCATATTCCTTGAGAAAATTAATGACCTCAACACCTCTTAGGATAAGATTTATATCCATAAAATAATCCTAACTTAATTTTATAGATTCTTAATGAAATGTGTTTCCAGTGTTTTTTACCATTTTGTTTATGAATATAGTTAGCAACTTTAACACCAAAAGAATTTGAATTTAAAAACTAATACACTGTCATGGGTCCAAATCATTTAAAGGGTGGTTTAATAGACAATAATCCTTATAAAGTATAATGTTGATATGATTCCCAAGATTCCACTTATTTTAATTGATAATGATAATCCTATTCTTAACAAATAAATTCCAAATTGAAGAACTTCTTATGAAGTATTATTTAATTAGAAACACATAAGCATTTATGTTATTTAAATACTTTACCCTAAAGATATATATATATATATATATATATATATATATATATATATATATATATATATATATATATATATATATATATATATATATATATATATATATATATATATATATATATATATATGATTACTTTACCATCACTTTATTCATCCATTAGACTATGTAATTCAATCCCACCATTCTATCTAGGAAGACAAAAATTATCCCAAGCCACCAGACAAAGTCTTTGTTTGTCCCCAACCCCTGACCACAAAAGTATTTTCTAGATCCTTTCTAACTTCTCTTGAATAAATTTTGGAATTTTGAAAATAAACATGAGATAAATAAGGAGACTTTGATGTACACTTTTTATTAAAAATATATTACCTATTTATAAGGCAATATCAATATAAATAGTGTCATCAATAGTTTTTTGATGAAGAGTAGGTTATACCCCATTAGCTTCCTTAAAACATTTTGAATTTCTAATTATAATAGCACCCAATAAATTAATACTCAAGGAGTCTACCATAATGATAACAAAAAATGGGGTAGATAATCCCCATGCCCTATGCCCCTTTTGATGCCAAAAAAACTAGTTTGACTTCCATTTATAAGAATTGAAAATATAATATTAGAAACATATATATGAATCAATAGATAAATATAAGGGTGGTAGCCAAATTTTTTCAACACAACATATAAGAATTTATAATCAACTCTGTCATACACCTTACTCATATCCAATTTGAAAATAATACCTAGTTATTTTATATTATCCATGGAATGAATGGTTTCATTCACCACACTGATCCCATCTTAAATTTTCCTATAGGAATAAAACCCTTGGCTATTAGAAATAATATTTTTCATCAATGGTTGATTTATCAAAGCTATAATTTTAGTAAATATCTTATAGATTGAATTACACAAGCTAATAATATGAAAGTATTTAAAAGTTTTATCAACACTTTTATTTGGAATAAATTCAATGAAAGTATTATGAAAATTCCTAAGCATATTTCTAGATGCAAAAAACTCATCAACAACTTCCACTAAATCAAACTTTATAATCTCCTATAATGTTTGAAAAAAAAACCATGGGAAAGCCATTAGGCCCCAAGGTTTTATATTTATTTAAAATAAAGACTCTTTCCTTGACAAATTCAATTTTTATAATATTTAATAGACTTGGATTATCTTTAATCAAATCTAATAAAGAATGCTACCAATAAAATCCTAAACCAAATCACCATTAAACTCATCATTAGAATCAAACATATTATTAAAATATCTAATAACTTCTTCCTTAATTATCAAGGGATCATAAAAAAGAGTACCATCATCATTTATAATTTTTTATATTCTATTATGGATTCTATTCTTGAGCATTGACATATGGAATAACATAGTATTCTAGTCTCCTTTTGTCAACCAAATGGACCTCAATTTCTATCTTCAAAATAATTATTCATGATCCATAATGGAATGATAATCACTCAATATTAATTTCTCCTCAATAAGTTTCTCCTTGGTAAGTACATTCTCAAAAAAATGTTCTTTCAAGACAAGAGAAGATCTAATTTTCTATTTTTGATGGAATATATTACCAACAATATCTCTATTCCACATTCTAATATTTATTTTGACATTCTTAGGTTGTTTTACTAATATAAACATAGAATTCACTAAAATTTTAATGTTCCACCATTATTTTATTCTATCTAAAAAATATGGATGAGAAAATTGTAAATGCTCAGACCTAAAATGTGTTATCTCCTTAAATATATCATCCAAAATAAGAACAAGGGGATTATGGGTTGAAAAATTTATATGGAGAGAGATAAACAAAAACCCTTATATACTAACCAATCAACAAAAATAATAACATGATCTAGTATGACTTGGATAATATTTACCCCCAACTACTTATTTATCCAAGTGTAAGGATAGCCTCTTAAATCAACATCCAAAAAGTCCATTAGTAGAAATAAAATATGTAATATCCTTCTTAATGTAGCTGAATACCTGCACACCACCTTTAATTTCTCATAGACTAAGGATCATATTTATATCTTTGACTATAATCATAATTTTATTATCATAGTTAGATCTAAAAATACTAAGTTCATTCCATATTCTATGTTGAGTAGTATGAGTATTTGGATCATACACATTTTAAAATATTCAAGTGAAATCCTAATTCCTATCCTAAAAAATAAAATGGTAGGGTGATGTAGATTACTAATTAGAACCTCTCCTCAAGAATATTTTCATCCCAAAAAGTGGCAATCCCTCCCAAAGCCCCTAAAGAATTAAAACTAGAACTATTTTTTCCTTCTAAAATTTATTGTTATTTTCTTCAACCATAACTTCATCCATTTTAGTCTCTTGAATAACTAAAATATAAGGAATATTATTTCTTATTAAATATCTAAAGTTATATCTTACTAATATGATTCATCCCTCTAATATTCTAATGTATTAACTTCATATGAAATATCTTGGGTGTCCCTTAACACTTATCATTTGAATTTTAGATTAAACACCCTATATTATTTCCTTTTCTTTTTTTCTTCTATGAGTTTCTAATTGGGATTATTTCCCCACATTTTTTGAAGAACTAACATCTTCAAATATTTTTTCTCCCTTTTGTTTCATTGGTGTGATGATAACACACTACTCATATTTCCTTTTAATGATATTTGGTGAAGACCTAATATAAAATTCTATGGAGTGATTATGAAACTTCATTCCTTTGAAGGTTTTTTTTCCTTCACTATACCCAAAGTGAATAATAATTTACATGTTGAATTATTTTCTTCTTACATTGAGCATAGAACTACCTACTCTAAGTCCTCCATTTAAAAATATTGTAAGTACTGAAAATATTTTTTTAATAATAAGAGAAATCTAAAACTTGTTTTGACTTCTAAATTATTGAAATGATCTAATATCATTGGGTATAGGGGATCTAACCTCCTTTGTATTCAGTACCTTTTCAAACATTTCCATGTTTATAGCCTATAACATATATTTTTAGACATTTTTTCCAATCTCGCATTCATGATTAATGTCTAAGGCATGTCCCTCACTTGAAACATTCTAAATTCCATCATTCTCATCTCTCATAATATGAATTAAAATATGAACCATGTCTAAAGGATTAACTTGGACATCCTAACCTCCAATAACCATCTCATTTATAGGGATAATGATACCTAAATTTTCTTGTATTATATTTATTTTCCCTAATATTTACCAATATCCATCATATTTATAGATTGATTTTTTGGCCTGGTCAACTCATTTATTTTATTCTTTTTCCATACTAGGTTATCAACCCTAGGCACATAAGAGAGATAATTTTTGATAAAGTATGGATAATATATGGTCAAATTACCCAAATTATTTCATCCCTCACATTTTAGAGCTGAGTTTTAATACTCCACTTTATAAATACATTCACCCTTACTAGAATTAAAAATCGCAAAAGAGGGGAGCTCTTGATTCATGAAAGCATTTACACAAAATATTGCATGAACTAATTGAATAATTTTCTCAATGGCAACAATAAAATTTAAATTACACCCATATGTTTTGGCCATACTTATGAATATATAATCCTCCCAAAATTCCATGGGGAGACTAGGAATCCTTACCCATATTGGCATGAGATTGATGTTTTCTTTTTATTTGATCAAATCCATGTTTACACTTCTTTAGAAATAAACCTAATATCCCCATAAACCATGTCCCTCTAACCAATACTCCTCATGGTTAAAAAAAATTAAGAAGAAACCATTATTCATTGTATAAATTTACACATGACCTCTTTTATCCCATATTTTAATAACCCATTACTTGAATGTGTCAATATTAGGTCTTGCTCCTAGGAACTTGCCCACTAATGCATCCATCATTCTTAAAGATACTCCACTAATAATAAAATATAAAACTTTAATTTATAGGCCTCTTTTGTGATTGGAGACTAAAAGATATTGATTTTGTAATATTTTCTTGATGTTCCCCATTTTTCCCTTAAGTTTTTCTACCCAAGAAAATTTACAATAGAAACCACCATTAAGAAAAGACTTACCCTTGTTACTAACACATATTATCTTGTCCTTATTTTGTCCACTTCTAACCCCTAGACCCATGCCTATCTAGTTCCCATCAATACCATCAACATTATCTCTTGCATTTGATGGTAGGTTAGGTAGATAGAGTAGATTTAATATTTACACACTTAGATAAATCTATTTAGAAGAATGTTTTTCAACAAGATTCAAAATGTAAAAAAAAGTTTGGTGGGAAACAAGTCAGAAATAAAATGTCAAATTTTAGGCCTTAAGTAGTTATTAAGGCTTACTAAAAAAATTAACATCGAAATTAAATTATATTAGCCATGTTGATATAGTTAGGGTAGAAAATTATTATTCTAGTCGATACCATAAGAAGAGGCCAGTGTAGTTATGGAGTGATAATATGGTGTAATGGATAATACCACAATAACTAGATGATACAATATAAATGCTCATAAAATATCCAATATAGTATAAATTTGGTTGATGTAGTTAAAGGTGAATGGTAAGGCTGACACCATAAAAGTGTGGCTGATATAATAAGAAATCATAGAAAGTGTCCTATACAATATATATAGTCGATATCATAGGGGAAAAAATTGAATTGTTGATATAATAATATGCATGATAAAATGACCATGGAAACATATTAGCACTTATTTTTTGTTTCATAACACACCCTAATTTATTCATAAAATTAGGGAACCTCTTTTCACTCTAGTATTTGGTCTTTTGGGTTTTGGATCAGATTTAGGCTTTTTAATCTATTGATTTAATTGTGAAGGTCGTTTTAGAGTTGAAATATTAATGTTATCTCTATTTTAGTCTTGGAACTAAGTCTAAACTTAAAGTATCTTTTAAATGCATTTGGTCTAGAAGAGTGCATTTGGGACTTTATTGATACAACTATCTAAATTTCCTTAAATTTGGTAAGTTTTGGTCTATTTGGTAATTTAAACTCTAACAACTCTTTTGGTTCCCTTATAAGCCAACTATCACCTAAATTTCCTTTAATTTCTTTGGAAAGTAATGAGCTATCACTTGTCACTCACTCACTTTTTTAGGCCTATTTTGACTTAGTCATTTTTTTCTTAAAATCTCATAGTGCATGATCTATTTCCACATGGCACAATCATGTTTCCTTGCTTCCCTATCCCACCTTAATTTCATTGATAGACCACAGACCTCATAGATGTGTGAAATCATGCCACATGGTGTGATCTTATTTATTTAAGCCCTTAGGGTTGTCCATATACTTCCAATTTATAATCAATATCCAATATGCCTTGGATCATGCCACATGGTAAGATCTTATTTGTTCAGACCTTGAGGATAGTTCATATGTTTATAAATATCCTATTAGGCCCTAGATGAACAAGATTTGTATAAATGCCAATATATTATTTCAATAAGATTATAAATATCATTAGCCCATGTGGACACTAAATTAGGTCTTGAGTGAGTGAATGGATTTCACATGGTAGGATCTTCTAACTAAAAACCAAGCTGACATGCAGATCAACATTTCATGAGCTTAAATTTGGTGGTTTTTTGGCCTATCAAGACCATCATAGAATGAACATGATTTTCCATTTGGACCTAACTATTTTATTTCACTTAAGTATTTAAAATATAGGTCTAATTCATCTATTAAATTCCCTAAAATTTACTGTGTTTTTTACTATTTGATCTCAAATCTTGGTCATTCATATTTTAATGAACTAAATCAATTGTTTTTTTTGATAAAATATCCTAAATTAATTATTAATTTTACATGTTATTCATATTTATCTTATTCTTCTAGACCTAATTTATTTTTAATTAAAATTAAAAATTTAAAGTCTAATGGCTATCCTTAGTTTAAATGCTAATTACTAGTTTTATGTCTTGTAGTTTCAAATCATTAGAGGATCCACCACTTTACAACATATTAAAAATCTACTTGTTTAGAATGATTTCAAAAAAAAGTTCACCCATATACCCTCTCGATGCTCTATATTATGCCATGTGGCATGTTTTTGATTTCCTAGGCCCTTAGAATGATTAGGATATAGTGGAAAAAAGCTAGACCTTCTTGGTGAATGGCATGATGCCATGTAGCATCATTTTGCTTCACTATTCCCTAAGATCAAGAATGAATAATAAAATAAAATAGAGATAAATTAAGTCCCTAATATGATTTCATGTGGTAAATTATTAGGGTTTTATGGTATTCAAGACATTGTATAATGAGCAAGGACTTGCATAGCTTTGAGTTAGCAAGATCTTTCCACTTATCAAGATGCCACTACATCATGGAAAATAACAAGTCAAGATAATATAGACCCTCACCCAAGTCACAAGTTATCAATATGTCACAAAATATCATGACCTTGGAAGGTAAAGGACATGTTGGATTTCTTGAGTAGTAAAAAATGTACACATGGAGTGGCCTTCTTGAGTGAGATAGTGGACCTCCATGAATATGATCTAAGACTAAACTTGATTCTTATCTTTTCCATCTAGGGCATTGATATATAAAAATTGTACTATGAGTCCAATCAAACATATACATACATGAATTAACTTTCCTTCTAGATATGAAAGAGACCAAGTGACACAATTTCCTAGGTAGGTATGATAGTGGCATTAATTAGTGGGTTTGGCATGTGAATTAGCATCAAATGAGGGAAAAAATGATAAAGTGTTGTCCTAAGTAGGAAAGGTCATAAAGAAGTAGAATATGGCCAATTGACTATCTTGAAGGGACCCTCAAAAACTTTGGTAGCCAAAAATTTAATTTTGAAGATCAATTATTATGGCCTTTATCCTAATTTCATCAGGATTGTGCATCACCCAATTCAAATTTGAGTAGAATTGGGGATGTCTCATTAATTTTTTGCAACCACTAGTCAGGGGATGGAATTTATGATTCAATGGATGGAATGGAATTTAAAACTCTATTTATATATTTAAATGAGGTCTAGTCCAATTAGAATTAGTTCTATAGTAAAGGGGCTATGTCATTTTCATTTTTTTGTAATTCCTAATTTCTTAGTTTAGATTTTCATGTTTACATGAGCTATGGCTGTATGTAGACCTTTTTGTAACTCGTCTGCATATTGATAAATCTTAGATTTATTTTTCATGAATCATATATTTTATATGAAATATTTTTTTAATGATATATATTATCTACACATGTCTATGGCAAATTTGATTCCCTCTTCTATATAGTTAATTGGTCCTTAAACTCTTACACCATCTTTAATTACTGGTTGTGTTGTGATAGCCAAACAAAGACTATTTTCTCAAGATATTTATCTATTTAATAGAGATAAAATTATCCTCAATGTAAATCAAGTTCATCTTTAATTTTTCCCTACCATATTTATTTTTTTCTCTTTTTATATCCCTATTAGATTAGCTTTAGAATAATCTGAATTGTAGTTAATTGTTAAAGTTTTATCTAAACTACATGTTCATCCATTCAATTGTATTTGTTTATGGAATGTTAATAATAGTAAACTAAATACAAGTAACAAGTAGTAGTTAGTTCATTGACAAACCTAAATGAATCCAATTCTTAGTTAATTAGGACAACCCAGTTCCTATAACAAAATTCCTATAGTCAATCAAGCTCTTATGCAAAACACTCCATTAGTAAATCCAATTCTCAGATATATGTATTTCATTCTTAATATATTATATAATATAATTCCCCTAAAACCCACGCCTAAAAATTATCCTTATACTCCTATAAAACACATATTATCACCCATGAGTCAAAAATAGTTCTAATTTCCTATAATAACATGGTTACCACACCTAGTTTAAGAGGTCAGGATACCCATAATAACAACCAATAGGATATCCATTCATTATTGAATAATTAGACACCTGGTATTAATGCCCATAACTAAGTGCATCCTAATATATGTGTATTTGTAAATGCTACAACACTGATGGATAGCCCATGACCTCAATAAATAAGTAATGAAAGTGCCCATGTGAACTTTGAGGTAGCTAATTTATAGCAGCTGGTCTAGAGTTTGACTAATGATATGGTCAAATTATACATACAAACATCTAAAAATACCAACAAAACTAAGAATAACCCACCTCAACACATAAATTATAAATTTCAAATAAGTAATAAGAAATGGAACACTAGGACCAATAATGGAAATGTGCCTAGTCCCCTTGACAACAAAAATTAAAACAATATTAGAGTCTCTAATTTAGTGAACATGACAAACCTAGCTTTACTCATTTGGTGTAGAGTACGCAATACAATAGACCATGTTAAAACTTATTATTCTTAGTTCATATTTGCCCCTAACATATTCCAAAAGGAGATGGATAACCTTGAAATAGTTCCTATATTAGATAATAGCAAACTGGGACTAAATAGAGATAACTCAAGAACTACCATGGTCTTAGAGACCTTTGAATTTCCGTTTGAAAGTGACAATGAGCATGACAAAAATATAGAGGAGGTTAATGCTTTTAAATAGTTTGAAAGGGGGAAAAACTATCAATTGAGGATTAAATTATAGAGACCTTTGACTACCTCTATTCCTCTAAACAACATTCAAGTTCCCCTTAATGAAAACTCAAATAATAATGTTGCTCCCAAAAGACCTACTAATTCATATCAACCTAGGAATAATTCTACACCTACTTAAGCTGATAAATTGATAAAAATAGGTAAAAATGGATATAGAACTAGATAAGACCTAAATAAAACCAAGGCCAACATAATAGTGTTTGATTTGCTTCATATGTCCAACCAAAAAGAATTCTTGATGAAGTAATTATTTTCCCTTAGGAGGAATGAAGATATTAAAATTATTGATGTTCATGTTACCATCTATATGAGAAAGAATGGAGACTCCACCTTTTTTGATAATAATTATTTTTCTTGTAAAAAACTTACACAATTGTTTGGTGGATTCAAGTGCCTCATGGAATGTGATGTCGTATACTATCTATAGATAAATATAATTGACACTTGCTAAATATACTATAAAAGTTATTAAGTTGGAAAATTTAGAGGTTAAATTTATTGGCAAGTTGAATCACATCTACATGTATTTGAACTTTGATCCTAGAGTGTGTAAATTCATTAACATCCAAGTGGTTAACATATCTAAGGCATAAGGGATGCTTCCTAGTTGAGATTATGCTAAGAATCTAAATGGGTATATGGCTACTAATTTCTCTCACATGTGGCTTTCATGGTGAGGTATGCCAAATCAAAACAAGATTGAGAATAATCCAAATATATATCACATGAATACATAATACAATAATAAAAATGATATCATGTATGAGGAATCTAAACTAGGGGTATATTCACATGAGGTGAAATTGAAAGCTTATGGATAATTATCCATCAACTTGATAAATTTTAAAGAAGATCCTAGATTTGGAGAGTTAGATTAATTAGATGAGGAGGATATCCTCTACACACCAAAAGTATTTTTTGTTCACATACCTACCCTAACACACACAAAGTTAGAACAAGGCCATTTATATGAGAATAAGGAATGAAAATATCTTAGAATTTGCCTATGTTACCATTATGAATAATTATGTGCTATTGTATACTATCAAGGACTAGACCAGAAGGTCATTAATTACTAAATGGGAAGATGTGTAAACCTTATAAGGTATGAAAGATAATAAATAAGTGAACATAAATTCAACAGCCACCTTTTAGAGTCCACTACACTCAGCTAAAGATCATATGTTGACCTTGAAGTTTGATGAATTGAAATCAAATAGAAGATGTGGTGGTGGGACTGAGATCAACAACTCAAGAGGGAGGTCATATTAGGTAGCATTTCAAATATAGTTTACTTTCACTAAAAACATGGATCAGTATGAATCATTAGTGTATGTCCTCAAATTCATACTAAGGAGGAAGGCAAAGAACCTAAAAGTCCTTAGAGATTTAGAACTTGTGGTCATGCAAGTCATAAGCCACTACATTTCTAATGATAAGCATATTTACAAGTACCCCAAAAAAGTGTGGATCTTGATTGAATAATTCAATGCATTCAACATCCAAACTTTACCCTAAAGAAGGAATTATATGATGGATGCATTGTGTATACACATACTATTTTATAACTTTATCAATTATTTATTCTTTCTATCTTGTAGAAACCCATCAGGTCTTAATCTCTCTAATTACATGCCTAAAGGGGTGTATCGGGGAAGGGGTAGGTAGACCATTAGTTTTTTGCAAGATTGTTGTCCATTTGTAACACTTACTATATATACATGTGCCTCTTAAAAATGTTTTTTAAAGCTTCACCTCTTATTTTTCACCCTCTTCTAGTATTTTACCACCTTCATTATCCCTTTCCCTAACCTAAACATATTTTTGGTAGTTTACAGGACTAAGTCAGCCACATTGACCTCGTATTTATATTTACAAAGCTTACTAGAAAATAGGTTGGTCATAGCTGATATAGTTCATAACCTAGTTAGTTTTTGATAATTTCAATACTATGTCAACTGGGTTGACCTTGTCGGCCTAAAATTTTGGAAGGTTTTAGGTTTAGATTTTCCTATATAAACACATCAATTTCACCATTCTTATAGAGATATAAAGAGTTAATTATTCATTTACACTTCTTTACAATTTGTTCTTCTACCACTCTACTTGAGGATTCTTACCTTAGGTTTTCTAATTGGTGAAGAATATTGTCTTTTAGAGAAGTCTTGGATGCTTTGGCCTTTATTAGTGATCCTTAAAAACTACAACAACCTATTTCAAAGCACCTTTGGCCATGTAAGAGATTGAGTCTCGACCGGTTCATCTTAAAGGTAAGTATCTCTAACTTTTCTCCTCTTGTTAGTAGATAGAAATATCATAAGTAATGGATTTTGAATATATTTCTCTGTCCATGATTTATGGTTTTACCTATAAATAGATTAAATAGTATTTTCTTATGCATGTTTACTTTTATGTTTACTAACCCCCACTTTGTGTCATAAGCTTTGGTGATCACTATATTAGACTTTTGCTTTACTTATTATTAATTTAGTTATGAAAACATATGACCTATTTGGGGTTATTGTGTAGTTTTAGTTGACTAGAGGCTTTAGAAACCAACCCTTGTGATATTATTGTTTTAAGAAATCCCTTAATTAGGTCTAGAAGATCCATATTGGTCAGGACCCTAATTATCTAATATATCTCAAATCATAAGTGTATGTATGATCTATCTTCTATGAGCTAGGATTGATTTATAGATCTATTGTATTTCCCATTACATACATTTTGGTGTGCCCAACATGGATCTAGACCTTGTAGGTTTTTTTTTCATAGTTGTATTTCTATCATTTTTTTATATTTGTGATACTATGTAGACCTGGTTGGTATAGTTCTAACTTTTTTTCATAGGTTTAACACAGTTATATCAAAATGACTTTATTCTTTCTATGAAATTCTTCATCAAATACAAGTTATTAGATCAAAAAATTTGATACAATACTCTTAATTAGTCCCAGATAACAAACTAGATCAAAAAAGTCAACTTAGTATTTTAGTCAACATCCAAATTAGCAAACTAAGTCAAAGAAGTCAACTTAGTCTTTTAGTTAGAATCCATATAAAGAAACTAAGTCAAACAAGTTGACTTAATATTTCAATCAGCATCTAGATCAATAAACTGAGTTGAATAGGTTGACTTAGTCTTTTAGTCAACATCTATATCAACAAACTAAGTCAAACAAGTTGAATTTTATTTTTCTTTAGCACATAGGGTTATATAGAACTATGTCAAACTAGTCAACTTAGCTTTTAGAATTTGAAAGTAGCATTCAAGGCACTTCAAAAAAAATTCAATCTTCATCATCCTCCGACCCACTAATTTTCCTCTCTTTCTCTCTCTATCAGTTTAGTAATTCATTATAATTCTATTTTGTGCAAGTTTTTAGTCTTCAAAATTACAATCCTATAGGAAACTAAGTTGACCTGATCAACTTTGTTCTATAACTTGTCTTTTATCTAAATATTGAGTTGACCTAGTTTACTTTGTTATTAGAGACTCTTACTTCCATAAAATATAAGTGATCCAATCGACTCTATTATATACTATTTGCATTTAGTGTCATCTAAACTAACTATATACCATTCTTAATTCATAAATTAATAACTATTTTCCAATAATTTATTCACACTTTCAACTATTTACATGCCTAGAGTATATCACATAGTCTATTAAGGTGACTTTTCAGATTATTATTTAGTTACACTATTTTTCTCTTTTTCCACACACTAAAAAATCACACAATATTCAAAATACATTTAACATTTATCTTCCCAAGGCCTACCTACTTGTTTTTGATCACCAAGGGGGAAGCCAACTTGGTTTTCTAGACCAGTATAAACACATGGTTAATGGTATGTATTAGCAAAGAAATCAACACCCTTATCATTATGGGATTACGAAGAGAGGGGGTAGGCCCTAACACCAAGCCACTACCATTGCTAATATAAATCTGTTTCAACCTAAACATCTTGAAACCATTCGTAGATTGCTTTCTACTTTCCTATTTTTAACTAAGTTCCCTATCATACTTATAATAACACTTTATAATAATTTAAAAACACTCAGGATGACCACTTAGTTATCACTTAATCTTCAATTGATTACTTTCTCTCTAATCATTGTCTATTGTACTGAATAACCTTTCATTGGCCATCATTATGCAAGGTTTAATTATTTGTGCTATAACTAAATCACTCATATTGATCCATTTGTTTGTGTGTGCTTCAATTTATTTCTTCAATCACATTTCAAATATTTCCCTATTTTATCACATTATCATTATATTTGAAACAATATCTTATAGATTGTGTTTCTCCTTGTCTATAGTATTAAGTCAACCTAGCCGACCATGTATCCTTATCTGCCCTCTATCTAGTAGTACTAAGTTTACCCAATAAACTTTATATCCTTATTAGACTATGTTCATCCCTATTTACAGTACTAAGTCAACCTATTCAGCCCTATAGCCTTATATTTCTTATGTCCAGTAGTACTAAGTCAATCCAATCTACTTTTTACTCTTCTCAGCCACCTTTTTAACAATACACAATCAACCAAATCAACCTTGTATATGATTATTTATCTTGATCTTGTATCTAGTTAAATTAGATACATATCCCTAATTTCTCTCCCTTCTTGCCAAAAAATTATTTTCATTTCCTCAAAATATCTTGAAATCACCTATTATAATCTTATTAGACAACTTAAATCCATTTAGACACTATATGGGGTATTTTTTTCTCCCTTTCTTTACCTCCTAAGAGAACCCTCACTATTGGATCACCTCTTCCCCTCCTTCATTTATGGATTGTAACATGATATAAATCACACCTCAAGATGAAGTAGGTGGATCTAATAATTTTTGTACCTATCAAGAAAATTATCATCTTCAAGCTTTTCAACATAATGTGGGATCAATTAACACAATTCTATCCAATAATACCACCGGTAATCCACCCTCCAATCACCCTCCCCTTAATACCAATTCAAGAAGTTCTACAAATACCAACCCACCAATTGATATAAATCAGTGTCTTACACAAGTCATACAAAAAATGAACATAATGCAAAATTATAGCACTCTCAAATGATTCAATTATAATGTCATTTGATAAATATGGCTAATTAACCTCTTATTATAAATCTTGAAACTAATCCAAATTTTATTCCTCCACCTCTTAGAGATGACTCAAGAAATGTTAATCCTTAACCTATCATGAATTAAAAAATGCTTCAAAATATATAAAATTATACTTTATCTCCTTTCATCATGTCCATTAATATTGGTAATATATCTCCAACTATCAAGTATGATGGGACTAAATACCCTGCATCCTTTCTTAAATAATTTGGTAATCTTTATAAAGAGTGGAACCAAAATAATACTTTCACCACAACTAAACTTCTAGTTAAATACTTCAGAGTGGAACCAAACTAATACTTTCACCACAACTAAACTTTTAGTTAAATACTTCGCTAACAATGTATTAGAATTGTATAACTAACTTCCTTAGAATTTGATTTGGCAACTTGAGGATTTAGTCAATCATCTAGTTAAATCTTTTAAACATAATGACCTTCCCAAAAATTGCCTTAGACATTTCATCAATGCTAAGAAATCTCCCATCAAATCAAATCATGATTTTATCAAATGATGGAAATATATTGCCCATAAGGCTGACCATAACATGATTGATGATAATTTTTTCAAGCTCTTTATAACTGCTTTAACTCCTTCACTTCAATATAAGGTTTGAAAATTTTTCCTCAAATGCTCAATAAAACTCTTGACCAAGACAAACATCAAGACTTCCTAATGAATTAATTTTAACCTAATATGAAATTCATTAAGGGATATTTTCAAAATTTTACTAATGCCATCACTGGTAATATCCTTAAACTAAGCCAAGAATTTCCAAAGCTGACAATCCCCCATCTTATCAAATACCACAAACTACATAGTAAATGAAACAATTCTTAGCACCCTCCAAACCCTTCAATTATCCTAATAATCCCCCTAAATGGTATTACCCTACTCAAGTTTGTTTTTTTCACACCAACATTGGCCAGTCTCATGAAACATGTTGAGGGTTTACAAAATTTGTTGTCTCGTAGATGCTTGGTGATTCCTTCAATCATGAAGCCATGATCTAACTTTGTCATCAAGAGTATAACACCACTTCTCAAAATGACAAGTTCCCAAAGCTTATTATTCTAGTAACCAAAAATATTTTCCCACATATACTAATCATCAAAATACCAAAGATGTTTATGCCATTAATTTCGACTATGACCAATATTACAACTATTCTCAAATTGTTAACACAATTAATTTCAATTATCATCACAAACTAGCTCAAAAATATCCCATCACAAAACCTAAGAAACCATATTTGGAGGAACAACTTATCAAAGTTTATAAAATCATTCATTTAGCTTCATAATCCCATGAGAGACCACCTCCTTCTTTTAAACCCCCAACAACTTCCATTCCTTTGAAATCTACATAACCTTGTAAACCTTGCACTAGTTTTTCTTCTAAATCTCATTTGAACTTTCTTGAAAAACATAATTCCATACCTTGTGAGATTCCCCTTATGTAATTAGTTTTTACCTCCCCTTATCATCTAATTTTCCTTATGTAACAATTAAAATAAATTTAATATCTATATTCTATAGATAAAGAGCCACCCTCTATTGAGACTCAACCTACCAATGTGCATACCATGAATCCATTTATCCTTCTTCCAAACCATGCATTGAATTTATTGAAGAGGACATGATTAATTATGAAATCCTTTTTCTCACTAATGGTCTACCCCTATTCATTAAAATAGCCATTAATACTACCATTATTCATAAATTTTTAGTTGATTAATGGTCTAGTATTAATGTGACATCGTTTTGGCTCATCTAAAACTTGGCTATAATAAATATCATCTCAATAAAACCCATCTCACCTATCATGTAATTGATAAAACTAATTAAAAACAACTTGGTTGTAATTGGTTTCCCCTAATAATTAGACCTAAGAGCTTTAGAAATAAACTTATGGTCCTTCACTTACCCCTATCTTATAAAATACTCTTAGGCTACCCTTGGACTCATAGAATGAGGGCCATCACTTATTATGATAGCCAATACATAAAATTCATACATAATGATAAATGGTATAAACATGAGGCTGATTCCAACCCTTAAAGTATTCAACTTCTCAATCCAAAATCTCCATATCGTATTCTTAACATTCCTACCATTAATAGTACTCATTTACCTGAATTCATCAATGTCAATTAAGACTTATAGGTAACTCTTTTTTATTCATATGATGATGAACCTAATGATTTTAAACATACTTTAAACACTACTATGCTACCTCCTTATATCTCAAATTATCTTCCTCCCTTTTTATTACCTCATGATCACACTATTACTCTCATTAATGAGATCCCTAATTTTCTCCCTCCATGCAATACTCAAGAAACTTATTACCCATAAGATGCCTTCACATACAATAACTATGGAGTGGATAAATTATTCTAGGATCTTTTAATCTTGTCTCCATGAAAGTTTAGTGATATTAGAATTTCACCTTCTAAAACTCCCCCAGAATCTCAAACATGTAGCATTTACCTAACCTATGATGATAACTATATCATGGCTCAAGCTCAACCCTGAGAATTATATGTTTAACATTATAAAAAAAATTAAACTCAAATACATGATTTCAACCATGATTTTCACACCATTTCCATGGATTTTGAATTAGCTCCTAAAGGTCATGTACCTCTTGTTAATTTTGTAATTCTTGATACTCATTGGGTGGTCAAAAAAATCCTACCTTTTGATCATCCATAAATTATTACATCTTCTATATCACCTAAAAATCCCATCATTACATTAAATTTTTTCCCCATCAAATAAATTAATGATACACCAATCTCATACAATAAACCTACTTCTTCTACTCTAATTATTACATTAGATGCCAAGGCTAGATATGTCCATCAAATACATTTTGAATATGATCACCATGATAATAAAATTATTGATCTCAAATTATATGTCAAGTTTTATGGTCATCTTCCCATTTTACCTAGTAATGAATCCATTCTTAAATTACTTCATGCCCGATAACCTCAACTTCCTCAGTAATATAACAAACCTGGGAATTTTAAAAATAAATCCCCTTATTTCAACAACTTCATTGCTATCATCAGCCCTAAAGCTAATCCAATTTCTTCTTTACCTAATGCACCATATCATTTCAAATATTTTAATGATATCCTTATCGAAGAAACTACTCATATTGAATATGGTACTTCCTCATGCCCTCAACCTATTACAATTTCTCATGAACTTACACCTATTGAATATGATAACTTTAGCTTGTTTTTGATAAATATCATGAGAATATTTCTTTTTCCTAAGATGACATGTGTGGTATTTACCCTAGCATTTTGGTGCACAATATCATGACTTATCCTAATTCCAAACTTGCACACCAAAATCAATGGAAATTTCCACCCAAAGTTTCCACCTTATCTAATAAAGAAACTATCAAAATTATTTATGCTAAGTTTATCAAACCCATGGACTATTCTGAATGGGTTTATAACATAGCCCCTATTCAAAAAAATGTCACATGGTCATTTGTATTTGCATTGATTTCCTTAATCTTGATATGTCTTGTCCTATGGAAAATTTACCTCTCCCTTAAATAGATGCCATTATTGATTCCATAATTGGTTATGAAATGTGTTCTCTTATGGATGGTTTCTCAGGCTATAACCAAATTTGCATTGACCCCAAAGACTAACATAGGACAAATTTAACCATAAAATGGGGTACCTATATCTATGTTAAAATGTCCTTTGGCCTAAAAAATGTCAAAGATAACTATAAATGGGAAATGAATCATATCTTTCATGATATTATTCACAAAATTCTATAAACCTATGTGGATGACCACATTTCTAAATTTAAATGCAAGACTCATCTTTTTGATATTGCCATCATCTTCAACTAGCTTCTTAAATACAAAGTTGGACTAAATCCTTAAAAATGTGTTTTTGATGTCATACCTAGAAAACTATTAGGATTCCTAGTCTCTCTCTATGGAATTGATGTTGACCCTACTAAGATTAAATCTATTTTCAGCATACCAATCCTTACATCCATTTCAGACATTCACACTTGCCTCGGTAAACTTGGGGTAATTATAAGCTTCATCCCCAAAATGGATTATCATATCTATTCCATCAATTCTCTTATTAAGAAAGATAATACTTAAGAATGGATGAATCCTTGTCAAAAAGAATTTGATAATATGAAATAATCATTACTTCACCCATCTACTCTTCATCCCCCTTCAAATGATCAACCTTTGATCCTATATACCTATTCCACACCCATATTATTTGGGGAAATTATTTAACAATAAGATGATACTAGAAGAGAATATATCATCTAATATATTAGTCAAGGCCTCATTGATTATGAGAAATATTAGACAAAATTCAAATGTGATTACCTCACTCTATATTTTTCCATTAAAAATCTTCAACATTATATTATTTATCAAACCACTTATGTTATCATCCATTTTTATCCCCTTAATCACTTATTATCTAATGCCTTCCCTCTTGGAGACAAAATTGGAAATTGGATGGTCCTTCTCATGGAATTTAATCTCTAAATTATTACTCAAAAATATGTCAAAATACAAATCATCACTAATCAACTTACCACAACTTCTATGTTAGCTACCACCACCTTTAAGATAGTCTTATTTATTATATTATTATCTACATTGAGGTTCTTAATGAAGCCATATCCCTTAAAAATTACTTTCATAATTTTACTTCTGACTTAGAATAAATTCATCTAGATGAGTCGACTATCCTCCCTACTACTACTAAAATAAAAGTAGTTATCAAAGAAATTCCCAAAATTAATGTTAATTTACAAAAGGATACTTGGACCCTAAATTTGAATGGTACTAAATATCTTCAAGGAGTTAGGATAGGTTGTATCCTTATGATCCCTCTTGAAAAAATCATCCCACTACATTTTTTCCTAACATTTGATGTCACTAAAAATAATGTAGAGTATGAAGCTTTAATCTTAAGCATGATATCCTCCCTTGATTTATATATCCAATACCTACATTATTTAGGTGATTATCAACTCATTTTATACCAAGTCAATGATTATTACCAATGCAAAAGTGAGAATATCATTTCTTATCATCAAATCAAAACCACTCTCACCAAATATATCATTTCTTTCACCATCAAACTTGTCCCTCAATATCAAAACTATATTTCTAATTCTCTCACATATTTAGCATCCCTTTTTCATCTAAACCAAGTTCTTACCAATCCCACTTTTTTATCCAAATAAGAAAATATCCATCTTCTACTAAACCATAAGATTTGGTTATATACCACATTGAGGCCATCACCATTTGACAAAACCCATGGTACAAATACATCATTTAATTTATGGAATACCAAACTTATCCTCCCAACCTTGATTTTCATGAAAGGACTTGCATTTACAAACAAGATTTTAATTATACACTTTGATGTAACATCTTATATTATTACAATGTTAAAGTTACCTTGCTCAAATGGGTTACGAAATATGAGATTCTTCCTCTTCTTAAACAAGCACATGGGGGCATTTCTAGTGGCCACTATATCAAACATGTTACATCCCACAAATGTCTATGTATGGGATAATTTTGGACCATTATTGAAAAGGATGACATCAAATTTGATAAAAATTATACTCTTTTCTATCTTCATGATGATTTAATTCATTCACTTCTAGCTGAGTTTTAAAATGTATAATCTCCTAGGCAATTCTCCATGTGGGGATTAGATATCATAGGAAAATTACCTTGATCTCAATATGGGAATGTAGTTATAATATTAGCCACATAATATTTTACCAAATTGGTTAAGGCATGTCCCTTGTTAATTCCACTAGTAACACCATATCCAAATTCATCCTTAATCAAATAATTTTCCACTTTAGTGTCCCTCACACTATCATTTCAGACAATGGTGGTACCTTCAAAAATAAAGATGTCAAACAATTCTATGCTAAATTTAATATCAATAAAAAATTATCCAAACTCTATCATATACAATATAATAGCCAAGTTGTTTACATAAATAAAATTATTTATAAAATTCTCCAAAATATAATTCACAAAACCTACATGGATTTTCACCATCATCTCTATCATACTCTTTGGGCCTATTACACTAGCATACCCACTTACACTTGGGCAATGAAATTGTCTCTATTATATGGTTTTGAATTAGTCATCTCATTAGAAGTTGAACTTTCCTCTCTCTATATATCTCTTCATGGTATCATACCTAATTAATAATTACATGAATCTCACCTTCATGCTCTTGATCTCCTTAATGATCAATGTCTTTCTGCTTTACAACACAATCAAAAATATAAGGCTCATATTTCCAAACAACTTAATATATGAGTCAAAGTTCACACATTTAATGTTAGTGATATTTTCCTTAAATTATACTAAACTCATGACAAATAAGGTAAATATGCCCAAAAATGGTGGGACCCTTATTTAATCAAATATATTCTTGGTCCAAGTACCTATCACATTCAAACCAATGAAGGGCATATCATCAAAGATCCCACTAAGGTGTAATTACTCAAGAATTACTTTGCCTAATCATTCCATTAGTTTCATGCTTTGTATATTATATCTATCTAACACTTTTTTCAAGATACTTATATGGGTCTCACCCTCTGTATCAATACTCTATTTTCACAAACCTTAATCCTTCCTTTTGGTCTCTTAGTTTTCCTTTATCTTTTTGAGTTGTATTGTAAAATTATGTATAGGACCTGATATTATTCATTATTTCATTCTCTTTATTTCCATACTTTCTACACACTTTTTGGTGCTCCTTGGGTTTCTCTTTGTGAGTTATAGTGTAAGATCATGGAAGGACCTGGCCTTCCTCATAAATAACAAATTTTTTCTTATCCCATTTTTTTCACATGCTTTTTACATCCTCATGGGTTTCTATTTTATGAGTTATATTATAAGACCATGGATAGGACCTATCCTTCCTCATAAAATCACCATATTTTCATCCCTTTTCTAGAATGTGTTTTTCAATGGTTATAAGTTTTGGATCTTTGTTCTTGGCGTTAGTTTTTAATTTTTTTCATAGATGATATTTGTATAACAACTTATGCTATCATGTTTTCCTCTATTTCCCTCATTATTATGGTAAGGAATCACACTTCCTTATCATTGTATCCCTTTTTTCACCCTTTATTACATTTTTATGATTTGAAGTAATTTAAACTATTTCATGTTCCATTTCCCTTTATTCCCTTTCATTTCACTCCACATTAGATAAAACAAGGTCAAATTTGAGATAACACATTTATTTCAAATGAATTTACAAGACTCTTAGACACCATGCTCTCTAATTTCTCTCTCTTATCAACCAAATCCCATGTATTCAAATGAAATTCATCTTTGACACCCATATTTATTCTTCAAAATTAGTATGAAGGATGAATAGAAAATGACATCAAGAAATTTAAAATCCAAATCATTTGTAACAAAGGGAAATGATATATAAAAGACAACATACATAATTTAAAATAAAAAATCACAATAAAAGACATGATTGCAAGAACATCTCCTACCTCCAATCAAAGGTCAAAATCCATCATTGGCCTCACAATAGAGCTAAGGTCCATTGGGGTGTGTTAGGATAGTAGATTGGAATAAGATAAATAAACAAACTTTATGGTGTTACCTACTTTCTAATGCAAGTATCCAATCTTCATAGTAGACTAACAACTATGTAAGGGTTCATGAGGAATGGGGAGCACGTTATGGGAATGTTGGTCCATTTTAATTTTCTTGTATATGTCCTTCATGGGATGATATACATTCTTCATTTATTGACCTAAGACTTGTATGGTTATGAGAAGTTATTCAAAGTCCATAAGGTCAAAAGTCTTGTTGTTTTGGAAAACCTAATTTGAGTATCATGATTTTAATAAGGAGTTCCTCCACCTTGGTTTTTATTTAATTATCCCATCCACCCATTTCATTTCCCAAATTGATAGGTAAAATGTGATTCTAAATCTATTTTCCCTTCTTCTATACTTCCTTCTTCACATCTTAAAAACATGCCACCACTACTTTGTTTCAATGTTATCTATACTTAGAAATAAATAACATGTTTGAGTGACTAGGATTACTTTATTTAAACTATGGATCTAAATTTATAGATGTGTCTTTATTTATTTCAACATTTTTCATGGTTATACTACCCCTTTTGTAGTTGCATATACTTTTTCCATTATTAAGTGAGGTCTTGTTACTTCTCACTCACCAATGTTGGTTTCCCTTTTATTAAACTTTTTCCATTGATGATTGAGTAAGGAATATTAATTCTCACCCATAAATGTTATTTTACCATTTTACCTACCCATCTTTATTTAAGTAAGTATTGTTACTAATTTCACATTGATGTTTGATTATCATCCTTTTTGACATGTATCATTGGTTTGACTTGATGAGTTTACCTTTACTACTTAAGGTTTACTTTTTTGATTTTTTTAGTCTTTAGTAGCCTTGGTTTTTGGTTACATGATTTACTCTAAATTTTGACTTGGTCATTTGGTCTAACATAATAGTTGTCACCCTAGCTTTTCAGATTTCCAAGTACCTATCATCCACATAGTACCAGTTATCTTAGCTTTTCTACATTTATTTTTTATTTGATCTTTAGTTTTGTGTCCTTGGGTTTGTTTAAATAATTCTCTACGACCTCTATAATCAAAATTACAAATATAATAGACAACCATCTAGTGATAAAAGTAAGTCAAGGTATGCATTACATTTATTTTTTTAGTTATTTTCTTCTTTGTCATTTACTTTTAGTTATTTTTTACTTTAAAATACTTCAAATTTTTTTAACCTCAATGTTTTGTGTATCTATGTTATTTTCATGAAGCACCATCTCCTATTACACTTGAGTGACATGGGATGAGATTTGAGTGGGGCATATATATACATAATATTTTAAAATTTTATCAATTACTAATGATTTTCATCTTAAAGGAACATGTCAAGTCTCAATATATATGAGTGCGTGCCTTAGCACTAAGAAAGGAGAGGGTAAAGCATTATTGTTTTATAGGATTGTTATTCTTTTTTTACCACTTTCTATCTACATACTTGTCTCCTAAAAACATTCCACTAAGCTTTGTCTCTTATTTTTCACCCTCTATTCTTTTACCACCTTCATTATCCCTTTCCCTAACCTAAAACCCTTTTTGGTAGTTTTTATGACTCAGTCAATCAAATCAACCTTGTATTGTTATTTATAAATCTCAATAGGAACTAGGTCAGCTATGGCCAACATAGGTTATAACTTAGTTATTTTTTTTATAATTTCAATACTATGTCAATTGGATCTACCTTATTAGCCTAAAATTTTGGAAGGGTTTAGGGTTAGATCCTCCTATATTAACACATCTATTTCACCATTATTATAGAGATAGAAAGTGTTAATTATTTATTTTCAATTTTTTACAATCTAATCTTCCAGCATTCTACTTCAGGATTCTTATCTTAAGGTTTCTACTTGGAGAAGAATATTGTCTTATGGAGAAGTATTGAATGTTTTAGCCTTTCTTAGTTATCCTTATAAACCAAAAAAAACTCTTACAAAGTACCTTTGACTAAGGGAGAGATTGAGTCTTGATAGGTTTGTCTTAAAGGTAAATATTTCTAACTTTTTCCCTCTCTTTAGTAGATATAAGTAGCTTAAGTAATGGATTTTGAATATCTTCTCTCTCCATGAATTAGGGTTTTACCTATACATATATTAATTAGGACTATATTATTCATGTTGACTTTTATATTTATTAACCCTCAATTTATGCCACAAAATTTGGTAAGCACTAGATTATAATTTTGATTTACTTGTTATTAGTTTAGTGAATATGAAAACATAGAACCTAGTTAGGGTTATTATATAGTTTTTCTTGATTAGAGGCTTTAGAACCCTCCCTAGTGATATTATTTTGGTAAGATATCCCTTGATTAGGTCTAGTGGATCCATATTATTCATGACTTTTATTATCTAATGTATCCCCATTCAAAAGTGTAAGTAGGTTATACATTATCTAAGATATGATTGATATGTTTATCTACTACATTTCACATTACATACACATTGGTAATAATTACAAGTACCTTGGAACCCATTACTAACTCTAAATTGAACATATTATCAATAGATTTGGTCTCTACTATTTTTATCCCAAATAATTTTAGAAAATTCAAAGTCTTCAATGATGACCAAAATATCATTGACTTTATAACCAACACAAACACATTTGAGTACTAGATCATTGATGAACATAACAAGGAAAAGTTTAAACTAAATTAAAAAGGGGTCATGAACTTGAGGACTAAAATCGTACCAAAAGGTAATGTGTTAGTGGAGAGGATTTTTGACATGGAATATCATGGAAAAATAAAAAATAACCCATAAAAAAGGGATTCCCAATTATAATTAAAACTTGGGCAATGCAGAGGAGTCAAAACATGTGATTTTTGGCATAACTTGCACCCGTATTGAAAGGCAAAGGATTGTGTAGGATTGGAAAGAATTTGGTGGCACAATTCCATGGAGCTCTAAATATTTGAAATTTTTTGACACCTCCATCTTCATGGATACTATTACTCTAAATAAAGGTGTAAAAATCATTCCACTACAGGTAAAGGCTAGTGAATTCATTATTGGATCATTTAATTTTCAAAGAAGTGTAGAAGCTAATTTATATAAATATCAACTACCCTATTAGACACTCTACCTAGGTAGAAAAATTTGTAACCAATTTAAATAAGAATGGGGAAATCATGCTTTGTGTGGACTTAATAAATATAAAAAAGCCTCTAAATAAGATAACTACCCATTTCCTTGACTAGATGAAGTCTTGTAGATAATGAATGAGTCTTAATTGATGTCATTTACCGAAGGATATTTAGGCTACAATTAGGTCATGTTAAACTATGAGTATAGGATAAAGATAATTTTTACAACTAAGTGGGGTACATTCACATATAAAAGGATATCGTTCAACGTAATCAATGTGAGCACCACCTTCTAATGGGCCATGGATATCACATTTAAGGACTTAATTAGTAGATTCAATCATATATATGGATGACCTAACAATATTTTCCAATAACATAGAAGACCATGTGAAAGACTTGAGAGTGGTCTTATAGAGGTGTAAAAACCATGAAATCTCCCTATTACCAAATAAATGCATATTTTAGGTCACAGAGGGTAAATTATTTGGGTAAATCATTTCCAAATAATGTATTTCAATAGACCCATAAAGAGTGTATGCCATTTTAAGAATATTTTTGACTAATAGTAGAAAATATCTAAAGTCAATATTTAACAAAATAAACATTGTAAGGAAGTTCATCTTAGGTTTTGTAGAGATAGGCCATCCATTAAACAACATTATAAATAATTATGTTAATATTTAATGTATAATTGAACCATAATTAGATTTTTTTCATATCAATACATAAATTTTAAACACATTAGTGCTTATTAGTCTTGATTACATGCATCCCTTCTACATCTACTCATTCACTTTAAAACACTTAACTGCTACTATTATAACATAGAGAAAACAAGATGGGGATGAGAGACCTATCTTATTTATGAGTTACCCACTCAAAAATTTTGAGTTAGGATATTTTATAATTGAAAAATAATATTTTTCCATTATCAAATTGATCAAAAAAATTAGACAATACATCTTATGTAGTAATTTATTGTCATTATGCCTGATCTAGTCATTAAGGCAATGTTGACATAGAATACATTAGGTGAGTGACATGGGAAATGGATGACCATAATATAATAATTTTATCTACAGTTACAATTTATTAATGATTTTTATAATTCAAGGGATCAACAAGATGATGGCTGAAGTGGATATATAGATTACCTATTAGCAATATATAATATAGAGTATTATAAATGATGTCTAGTATAAAGATGTGGTCAATTATTTTCTAAATAATAACTGCCCAATCAACTTAAAATACACTTAGAGGAAAACATTACACCTATAAATTATAATTTTAATGATCAAATCAGGCATACTATACATAAAAAACCATAAATGCATTTACCCAATATACCTAAATAAAGTTGAAGATATTGAAGTACTCACAAGTTTCCATGGGATGTATGGGACTCATCACAATTTAGATAATGTCATAGATCACTAAATACTTAGATAAATATATTATTGGACTAATGTTTTCAAGGACATACATGATCACATAAGAAGCTACCACATTTGTTAAGTAATTCCACATAAAGAATGCACTCCAACCATGCCACTGCAACTAGGTATTGAGTCTCATTAATTTTCAAAGTGGAGAATTGACTTTGTGGGGTCCGTCAATTCCAATTCCTTGATTGGAAATAATTTTATCCTCACTAAAAATTATTACTTCATGTACTAGACTAAATCCAAAACATTCAAGAACTAAAAAATTGAAGTGGTGATTAACTTCCTTGAGGACTAAATTATCACCTAGTTTGGTATGCCATTTATTTTGGTATGTGATAAGATCCCTAATTTATCCTCATTTCAATTTATTGAGTGGTATTATGACAATTAGGTAATCCTTAAATCCTCATCCAATTAATATCCTCAAGGTAATGGGTTATCTAAATTAATAAATAATAACTTGTATGTGAACAAGAAATTCTTGGTGAGGAATCATAGAGATTGGCATACAATTCTAAAGTTATCATTATGGTCTAATAGAACCAGAAGCAAGTCTTATCTAGGTGATTCCTCATAACATAAGTGTACGGAAAATACCTAGTCTTCCCTATAAACCTCATAATCATAAGATTTATATTCATTAAAGATTACCTAGGGAATCATAATAAGATAGAGGCTCACCTCTTAAACCTAATATAACTAGAATAAAAATGTGATGCAACCTTGTTTCACTTTAATAAGCATCAAGGAGTTGTCAAATGCTAGATTAATAGGCAAGATAAAATAAAAGCCTTTCACATTTTTGATTTGGTCCTTTGGGATAAGGCTCATGAAAATAAGGGTCAACATAAAAAATTAGATGCCCTTTGATCAAGACATCTATAAAATCTCAAGCAAAGTATTTTTCACCTAAGGTTTCTAACTAATGAAGATGTTACATTTCTTGTTAATGTAAAATTACTCAAACATTACTTATAATCTTGAATGAGTTTGAAATATAACTGTAAACATTTTCCCTTTTACTTTTTACTTTCCATTACTTGTTTGTTTTTATTGTATACTTTTATTGTTTAGGTTATGTCTATTTTCTTGTTTGTTTTATCTATTTTCCTTGTTGTCTTGATTCCCAATTATATTTTCCCATTTTTTCACATAAATTAATGATGTGATGAAAAATGATAGTCTTGAAATTAGGTAGCACTAATGACATTATGGTGTGTAGGTGCTCAATTTTTTATTAAATTAGATTCAATATTCAACTCAGTTTCAAAATCTTTAGCTATATGCCTATGTTTTAAATGAGGTTATATTTGGTAATTTAGGGATGTGTTATCTAATTCTTGAAGATGTTTTCTTGAAACATTTCATAAAATTAAATTTAATGATATATAAATTTACCTAGATGAAATTATTGTATCTAAGGTCTTAATGTTAAAAATATATAATTATACATTTTTTACTATGGTGGTCCCCGAACCAAGATTGAGATGCTCAAGAAAATGCAAGAGTAAAATAAAATAAAATAAAAGAGAATATATTAATCCAAAAACTAAATGTTTGGGTGATTCAAACAACATTTACCAGGTTATGGATGCATAGATGGAACTGGTGTAATGTTTTGAGTGGGACCAAAGGAAATTTTATTAGGGATAAAATTTATTGGATGGAAGTGGAACAATTCCCATGTATTCATCTCAAGGTATAATTCGCTAGTTGGATGATCCTAGCTATAGTACCTAGTCCTTTAATTTTAGGATGAAAATGAATAAATGAACACACACTAGTCAAAGAGTTTGTCTAATTTGGATTATAAAGTATATCCCTTCTTATCTTTACATAAGTTGTTTCATGATCTATGTATTGGGTTAAGCCAAATAATTTGGGTTGTGGGTAGTGTTTTAGTGTTCCAAAATAATTAAGAATATTTTCCAACAAAGTTACCATTTTTGTTGCTTACAAAATTAACCCTAATTTACTCCTATATTTAAGGGAACTATATTTGATCTAGATTTTAATATTATGGGTTTTGGGTTAGGTATAGGAAATATTTATAAATTGATCTAATTGGGAAGGTCTTTGTATAGTTTTAGTCTTAATGTTATCTTTGTTTTACTCTTGGAACTTAGTCTAAACTTAAAGTGTCTATAACATGCACTTGGTTTAGAAGAGTGTATTTGGGGATTCATTGATACAGTTGTCTAAATTTTCTTAAATTTGATAATTTTTTGTCTATTTCTAGTTATCTTGCAAACTACATTCAAATTACCATTTCTAGACCATTTCACCTTTTTTTTTACAAATTATTTGACAATTGAAAGTCTTTATTAATTTCCTAGTTTGGCTTGAGATTATCTAATTTGGGTTTATTTGACTAAGAAATTACATTTGATTAAATTTTAAAACTCGTTCTCTTAGTGAACTATAAAATTATACTATCTCTAAGCTTTTATCAAAGGGGACCTCTTTATCTACTTTTTCTTCTTTGTTTAGTCTCTTTTGTTCCTTTTGAATTAGTCTAACTATATGTTTTCAATATTTATGTGATCTTTGCTTAAGAATTTTGGTTTATATCTACTCTTGTCAAAAGTGAAAATGGCTAATGTTCTTTGTAATTTTACATTTTACAACTTAGTCACTTTTGAGTGATGGTCTAGTTTTGGCTTTGGGTTAGGCAGATGGCTATGCTTTATTTGTAGGATTGTTTTCCTTTGTTTTTTACCTTGTTTTTTTCTGCTTAGGGTTTAAATTTAAAGTTAAATGAATATTTTGGTCCTAAAATATCAATGGTAACCTAGATTTCCCATGAGTTCTTGGGTAAGTGAGGAGATACCACTTATTACTTTCTTGCTTTCCTAGGTCTTTTTTGACATAGCCATTTTTACGTAAACACTCTGATTGCCTAAGATCATGCCATGTGGAATGATCTTGTTTCCCCACTTCCTAAGCCCCCCCCCCCTTAGTTTATTAAATATTTCATAGACCTCATAGATTCATGAGATCATTCCACATTGTTTAATCCCATTTATATAGGCCTCAAGGTTGTTCATATACTTTTGATTGATAGTCTATTTCTTAAATTACCTAGATCATGCCATGTGGAATGATCTTATTTCTACTAGACCTTAAGATAGTTTTTATGTTTCTAAGTCTCTCATTATGCCTTAGATGAATAATATCTAAATAAGCTTCAATATCTCATTTCACCAAGTGTGTCTGTGTGCATATATATATATATATATATATATATATATATATATATATATATATATATATATATATATATATATACATATAAACATACTTGGGGAAATGAGATATTGAAGCTTATTTAGATATTATTCATCTATATATATATATATATATATATATATATATATATATATATATATCATCAGCCCAAGTAGACATTAAATTAGGTCTCAAATGAGGGAATAGTTGTTACATGGCATGTACTACCAACTAGACAACATGTTGGCATAAACATCAACATTTTATGAGTTTAAATTTGATAGTCATTTGGATCATTAATATTGTCATGGAACTAAAATGATTTTACCTTTGGTTCTAACTACTTTAATATTCTTAAGTATTTTAATTATAGGTCTAATTCATCTGTTAAATGGCCTAAAATTAATTGTGTTCTTTTTTTATTCATTATTAATTCTTGGATAATCATCTTTTAATGAACTACATTGATTATGTTATTGGCTCAAATCTCATATTTTAATTATTAATTTTAAAAGTTTTTGGTCCTTTTTTAGACTTTTAAAAGCCATCATTTGTTAGTTAAAATTATAAATTCAAAGTCTAATGGCTATTCTTAATTAAAATTCTAACATCTATTTTTATATCCTATAGGTTCCAATCATCTGAGGGGTCACTACCTATAAACATCTTAGAGTTACACTACTCTAGAATGCTTTAGACAAATATCTCACCCCTTGACCCTCTAGATGCATGAGATCATGCAACGTAATATGATCCTATTTTCCCAAGCCCTCGAGATAATCAACACATAGTGAAAAAATGTTAAGCCTTCTAGGGGAACATGATGATGCCATATGGAATCATCTCACTTTACCATGCCCTAAGATCAACTAGGAGTAATAAGATGAAAAAATATCAAGTGAGTCCTAGATATGATTATACATGGCATAATATTGGGACTTCAAGGTAGTTAAGGCATTAAATAATGAGCAAGGACATATAGAGATACGAATCAATGGGATCTTACCACTTGTCAATATCCTACTATATCATGCCAAAGGGAAAGTGAAGATAATATGGACCCTCAGCCAAGTTGTAAGTT
>JARHVA010007170.1:0-157500 GCA_037957365.1 Torreya grandis | reverse complement strand
TGTAATTGATATCTCACTCAAACCACGATCTCTTATAAGTTTAATAAGAGCCAAAAAAATAATTCATTGTGTATGAGATTAAGAAAGGAATAAGGATTGATAAAATTAGAAATACAAAAATACTCTTACTAAAAATAATATAGATAAGGAAGAGGACATACCGATCATGAAGGAGTAGAAAGCAAATCTTACAATTTAATAGGTGGTTTTAGACATAGGTAAGGATACTCTTTTATACTATACATACTATATGAATTGTGTTTAAGTTATTAAGACATGATCCTAAAAAACACATGGGAATGTTACTAAATATATCTACATATATTTGTATAATGTGTATAACACTCATTGTAAATGAAATACACCTCCTCATTTTTTGGATATATGCAAGTGTCATCTTCAGAGACATGTTTGGATGGGGGGGAGAGTAACTACCTAAAGATGAAGAACATCAAAATAATATCAAAGGGCTCAAAATTTAGTAAAATAATGTGAAATCATCCCATGGAAGCAACATGAATGCATAGGAATAGATGAACAAGGTAGTCAAATAACCATGGTGGAAACTTAGTCTTGTGACCTCTACTTCTCTAAATGTCTTTGATAAATTATTCAATCATGATATAAATTCTTGGATATCTTGTGAAATGAACTAAAATTCACTTATTTCTATTTTGGTGCAATCAATATTTTTGGCCATATATATATTTGACATCTATATGGAAATCAAACTTGAAGGATTATTAAATCAAAGAAAGTAGTATGGTCTAGTACAGGAAAGATTATTAAACATACTCTAAAGAGGATAAAAAATTATGGATGCATCTAGTGTAATCAAAGTATCAACTTGACATATATATGTGTGTGTGTGTGTGTGTGTGTGTGTGTCTGTATATACATATATATATATACACACACACACACATATATATATATATGTATATACATATACACACACACACACACACATATATATAATATATATATATATGTATATACATATATATAATACATATACATATACATATATATATATATACATATACATACACATATACATATATATATATACATATATATATAAATATATATATATATATATATATGTATATATATATATACATATATATATTTATGTATATATATAAATATATATATATATATACATATATATATATGTATATATATATATATATATATACATATATATATATATATATATATATACACACACACATATATATATATATACATATACATATATACATATATATATACATATATATATATATGTATATATATATATACATATACATATATACATATATATATATATATATATATATATATATATATATATATATACCCATCAAAATAGTGAGACACGTAACCTATTTTTTCATCAACAAACAAATATAATGAGCTAGGTCTATTAAGCCAAATAATATTAACTAGATTAACACTATAGGAAAAGGAGGTTTAGTCATATTATTTTTGAAGAGAAGATTTTTAATGTAATAAATATACATCCTTTGATTGGGAATGGAGAAAAAATTAAAGGTCATCTAAAATGTATCCATCATCATAGTCAAGCATGGTGAGATCCACATTTATGGATTCAACTAAAATGTGATTGGAAGGTTTTTTAAAAATAATCTTCTTAGTAATAACCATAGAGGAAGGTATTTCATCATATGGTATTTTACAATAATTCATTTTCAAAGTGGGTGGTAAATAAACTATGATGTTATGAGGGAGATCCAATGTTTTTATTTTCAAGTTAATCTCATTGGTATTGTCATTATTTGAATTAAGGAGGATTGAGGGATGTTGTACACAAGCCTTAGGTGATCACTATAACCTATAACTAAATCGATGAGATATTTGAAGTGTTTATACTCATGGAATGGAATATCAAAAAAAAGTTTCAAGGTTATTTATTTTATAAATTTCACATTATTTGAATTTTTAAAACTTATAAAGGTTGAGGTCACAATGCACCTTGGAGATCACACCCGTCTAAGTAAAATTCATGCATTGTAATGTGGAAGAAACTCTATAACTCTTTTGATGAGTCCAAGATGGCCAAGAAATACTAAATAAGAAAGGGGAAATTTTAAAATCATAACCTTTAACATAAATATAGAAGGTGGTACCTATGATGGGAAGATAAATGCATCCCAAGGGAGTCATTCGTATTTGGTTTTATCCTTTTCACATTTTATAGTTATACTTAAGACTACAAGTAGAGTATCCAAAGTACTTTAGAAAGTAAAAATAAGAAACATAAGTACCAAAACCTTCATCATTTAAGGCTCTCCTAAATCATACTTTAAGTATTTAGATGCTAATAAACACATGAGGTTTATCCACTGTTAAGCACAAGATATACTGAGAGGGGGGGTGAATTAGTATATCATATATCTTATAAAACTTTCCCTTTATAAAATTCCACTTAATCAAACATTCAAGATATGCAATAAAACTAAAACAATAAACACCACACAAGATAGAGAGAGAGACTAGATATAACATGGAAACCCAATGTGGGAAAAACCATGGAGAACAATCTCAAGTATATGAATGAGCACCAACCCAAATAATATTCACAAGCACCAAATTGTAGGAGCACCAACCCCTTTGCTGAGTACCAACCCACAGGAGCACCAACCCCTTTACTAAGCACCAACATAGCAACAATTCATGAGCACCAATCCATAGGAGCACCAACCCCTTTGTTGAGCACCAACATAACAACAATTCATTAACACCAACCGACAGGAGCACCAACCCCTTTGTTGATCACCAACATAACAACAATTCATTAACACCAACCCACAGGAGCACCAACCCCTTTGTGTATACCACACAAACTATCTCTCAATGTTTCTATCTCAAAAAATGATAGTTCATTACAACATCTCTTTTCTCTCTCTCACCTTTGCTCTTATAAGCTAGATATAATAAATACAAATCATATTCACCTCTCACAATTGTTCTTCTAAGCTAGATATTATAATATCAAATCAACCTCTATCACACACATTACAAATGGCTTATCAAGCCTTTATTTATAGCTTTCCAAATGACCTTTGGCCTTCCCCCTTTGTAACCCTTCAATCCTCATGGAAAATGGCACCAAACTTGTATGAACCTTCATATCCTTGCCTTTGAAAAGTCATGTGGTGACCCTTCATGAGAAAAAATGTCCTTCCCTCTTTTGTCCTTATCTTGGTGACTTTTCATATTTCTCAAAGTGTCCCTTCATGAGAAATTGCACCCTTCCTCTTTTGTCTTCACTTGGTGACTCTTGGAATTCCTCAAGATGAATCTTCATGGGAAAATACATATCATCCTTCTTTTGTATTTATCCCGTGGCTCTTTGACTTCTTCATGGGCCCTTCTTTTGTCTCACATGAAACCAAAAATATATTCATTAATATTAAATAAATATTAACACACATTAGCCAAGATATATTTATTACAAACATTATTAAATACAATGGGGCCTTTATCACCAATAATGTTAGACCTTTGACATCAATCACAATATTTCCAACAATCTCCCCCTTTATCATTAATGGCAACCTCAATCTTGAAACTATCACATCCTATCACCTACATCATCTGAAAACATACAGTAACTCCCCCTTACTATAACAACCTATACCTATTCCCTGTACTTATATCTACACTTATACATATACCTATTATTCTCCCCCTTTAACATTAATGGCAAAGGGCATACTTAGAGCTAACACTTAGCTCCCCCTCAACTGATTCTAAACATCAATGGTAGGAAGTAATAGAAATTGATCCCAACTTCTCTCGTAGATACTCAAATGTGTCTTTTGGTAGTGCCTTTGTGAAAATATCTAGAATCTGCTCTATAGTACTAATATATTCCATCTTAACCTGTTGATCTGCAACCTATTCTCTCAAGAAGTTATATCTAATGGGAATAATTTTTGTTCTTGAATTCATTACTGGATTTTTTGAAATATTTATAGCACTTTTGTTATCACAAAAAATGGAAATAGGTTCATCATACTTACCTTCATATTTTCCAAAGTATGCTTCATCAAAAGCACTTGAGTACAACACAATACTACTAAAACATATTCTACTTCAACTGTAGAATGCGATACTGAATTCTACTTCTTGCTTAGCCATGATACTAAGCTATCACCAAGGAAGAAAGCTCCTCCACTTGTACTCTTTCTATCATCTAATCACCCTGCCCAATCTAAATCTATATAAGCAACTAAAGTGAAATATTTACCTGTGGGATACCATAATCCATAATCCAATGTCCCCTTGATATATTTGAATATTCTTTTTACCAACTAAACATGACTATCTCTTGGAGATGACTGATATCTTGCAACGATACCTACTACATGCATGATGTCTGGCCTTGATGCTATCAAATATAAAAAACTACCAATCATAGATCTATACAAACATTGATTTGTAACAAGTGAATCTTCATCCTTGGTCACCTTATTTCTTGTACACATAAGTGTGCCAACTGGTGCACAATCCTCAAAACCAAATTTATTCAACATTTCCTTGGCATATTTACTTTGAGATATGAAAATTCCTTTATTTGATTGAAATATTTGTAATCCTAAGAAAAATGATAATTCTCCAAGTATAGACATCTCAAATTATTTTTCATTTTATCACAAAATTCTTTTGTCATCTTTTCAATATTTCCTCCAAAAATGATATCATCAACATATACCACAATAATCAATTAATGCTCACCTTCTATTTTGATGTAAAGATTACTATTAGCAAATCCTCTCTTGAATCCTCAATCTTTCAGGTACTTATCAAGTCTTGCATACCAATCTCTAGGATCTTGTTTTAATCCATATAATTATTTCTTCAATCTACATACATGGTTACTAATATTCGAGAGAATAAACCCCTCAAGCAACTCAATGTAGACCTCTTCTTAAAGATTCCCATTTAAGAAGGTAGATTTGACATCCATCTAAAACACTTTGAAATTTTTAAACACTACATATGCAAGAAACATTCTAATAGCCTCTAACCTTGCCACTGGTGCAAAATTTTCTTCAAAATCTATTCCTTTAACCTGAGCATATCCTTTACAGACTAATCTTGCTTTATTTCTAGTCACTTCTCCATTTTCATTCAACTTATTTCTATAAACCCATTTTGTTCTTATCACATTGTGATCTTTTTGTCTAGGCACTAATTCCCAAGTATCATTCTATTCTATTTGATTTAATTCTTCATCTATAGCCTTAACCCAATGATCATCATGTCTAGCTTCTGAAAAATTTCTAGGCTGAATTTTAGATAACAAAGAGAAATTAACTTGTTTAGATTCACTTACCATCATTCTTCTGGTGTGAATTCATTATTTTATATCCCCAATGATGTCAATTTCATTATGATTTCTATGAACATATTTAGATGGCATCTTGGTGCCCTTTTTCTCCTTCTCCTTTTCCTCATCTTCATCTGATTCTTCAAAGCCTTCCTCTTCAATGATTTCAGGAATGTCTACTAGATCACTGATTCTTTGTGTTCCATCTTGTTCTATCCTAACATTTGCACTTTCAAATTTTTTTTTGGTTCTTTTTTTATAACAGTTATAAGCTTTAATTTATCAAGAATAACCAATAAATATACCTTGATCTTCTCTAGATTCAAACTTACCAAGTTTTTCATTGATTCTCTTTATGAAGCATTTGCTACCGAAAACTCTGAAATAATCAACTATTACTAGTTTGTCTTTCCATAGCTCGTAAGGAGTCTTGTCATTATTTAATATTAATAAATCTCTATTTTAAATATGCAATACTATACCAACTACCTCTCTCCAATATTTATCTACTATCTTGGATTCATTTAGCATTGTTCTCACCATCTCCTAAACTATTCTATTTTTTTGTTCAACTACTCCATTTTGCTGTGGAGTTTTGGCTGCTGAATAATGCCTCTTTATTCCATGATCTTCATAATACTCAATAAATTGATCTAACATGAATTATCATCCTTGATCTGATCTGAGACACTTAATCTTTAGATTGGTTTCATTCTCAATTAATGCTTTGAATGCTTTGATCTATCTAAAAGCTTCTGATTTTTCTTTAAAAACATTATCCAAGTCATACATGAAAAATCATTAATAATCAACATGAAATATTTATCACCTTGAGTAATTTTAGTCCTCATAGGTCAATCTGAACAAGCTCTAACATTTGAGTTGTCGAGTACTCTTTTGTTTTGAACCACCTTCTAGCCTAGTTCCCATGCTGACAAGGTCCACAAAGTGTGTTAGATGGCTTTGTAATCTTTGGAAGATTCTTGACTACTTAGTTTTTGATAATTTTTAAAATATTGTCAAAATTTATGTGTCCCATTCTCCTATGCCATAGCCAACTTTCTTCAATCTGTCTCAAACAACATTTTTGACCTTTGATGTCTGATATCATATATAAGTTATTACCTATTCTTTGAGCATCTACAACTAATACATCTGAATCTTTTCTTCTAATTTCAAAACCTTCTGCATAAAAATTTAGTGTGTGCCCTTGATCACACATTTGACTTACACTCAAAAGATTATGCTTAAGACCTTCTATATATAAAACATTTCAATTTTAGTTCTACCATTATCTAAACTTAGTGTACCTTTTTTAGTAATTATGGCACTAATATTGTCTCCAAATTTCACTGTGCCACCATTGATCTTCTTCAAGGTTATGAACATTCTCTTGTCTCCTATCATGTGCTTCAAATGTCCACTATCAATACACCATGGATTTTCTTCATTTCTTGTATGCAAAGCTGTTTGGACCAACATAGAACCTTCAGGTTGTTTCTTCTGCCATGTCTAAACCTTTTTCTTGATGAATGGAGCCTTGAAACTCTGGTCTTTCTTGACTGACTCGAACATGCTTCTACAATATCAAGCTTTGTGTGTAAAGTTGTTACACTTATAAAAAATTATGGTCTCTTCATCAAAGCTTAATAGAGGAGCAAAAGAGTTATAGCTTCTGTTTGACTCTACATGACCTTCCTTTTCCTTATTTTTGAGATTGTTAGCTCTTTTTCTACAATCTAATTTCTTATGACCATATCCATTACAATAAAAATAGTAACCATAAAAATAGGACCTATTTGTGTATCTTTGACCTAATTTCCTTTTATAGCTTTGTTCCTTCCAGCCTTCTTTGTCCTCTGTATTCTTCACTTCTTCCCTTCTTGTTTCCTCATTTGTAAGAGCTTCAACATAGCTCTTCTTCTTTTCAAAACTGATACCTATCTTATCTGATATTGCCTTTTGGCTTTCTAATATCTTATTCAAAATATTAGTGTTATTCTTAAATTTTGAATCATTAGCTACTCTATCATTGATTGCTTTATTTGTTTTATCAAGATCTGCTTTTAAAGAAGAAATTTCAATAATATACCTCTCACATTCTTTTCTTACTATTTCCAACTGTGCCATTAGATCTTATTCATTTTTATTGGCTTATTCAAAGTGTGCTTGTAGATTTTCAATTATCTCCTTTGACTCCTTTTCATTTTTCTCAATCTGGCACTTCAATCTTCAATTTTTCTTTTCAACAAATTTTAACTCTTCTAAGGCACACATGATTTCTCCTTCCATATTCACTTCAGCTTCATCCTCTTCTTATTCTTGATGAACTATTCTTTTTCTTGCAGAGGCACCTTCATGTATGGTCATCTTGTGCTTTCTTGATCTACCTTCAAGTTGTAAAACTTTTTCAAAAAGGAACCTGCTCTGATACCAATTGTTAGGCATGGGATATACTGAGAAGGGGGGTGAATCAGTATATCATATATCTTATAAAACTTTCCCTTAATTAAATTCCACATAATCAAACATTTAAGATATGTAATAAAATTGAAACAATAAACACCACACAAGATAGAGAGAGACACTAAATATAACGTGGAAACCTGATGTGGGAAAAACCACAGAGAATAATCTTAGGTATATGAATGATCACCAGCCCAAACAATATTCACAAGCACCAACTTGTAGGAGCACCAACCCCTTTGCTGAGCACCAACACAACAACTATTCATGAGCACCAACATACAAGAGCACCAACCCCTTTGCTAGGAACCAACACAGCAACAATTCATGAGCACCAACCCACAGGAGCAACAACCCCTTTATAGAGCACCAACACAACAACAATTCATGAGCACCTACCCACAGGAGCACCAACCACTTTGTGTATACCACAAAAACTATCTCTTAATGTTTTTATCTCAACAAATGATAGTTCATTACAACATCTCTTTTCTCTCTTTCACCTTTGCTCTTTTAAGCTAGATATAATAAATACAAATCATATTCATCTCTCACAATTGCTCTTCTAAGCTAGATATTATAATATCAAATCAACCTCTATCACACACATTATAAATGGCTTCTCAAGCCTTTATTTATATCTTTCCAAATGACCTTTGGCCTTTCCCCTTTGTGACGCTTAAATCGTCATGGAAAATGGTGCCAAACTTGTATGACCCTTCATATCCTTGCCTTTGAAAAATCATGTGGTGACCCTTCATGAGCAAAATTGTCCTTCCCTCTTTTGTCCTTATCTTGGTGACTTTTCATATTTATCAAAGTGTCCCTTCATGATAAATTGTGCCCTTCCTCTTTTGTCTTCACTTGGTGACTCTTTGAATTCCCCAAGATGACTCTTCATTGGAAAATGCATCCGATCCTTCTATTGTCTTTACCCCGTCGCTCTTTGACTTCTTCATGGGCCCTTCTTTTGTCTCATATGCAACTATAAATATATTCATTAATATTAAATAAATATTAACACACATTAGCCAAGATATATTTATTAAAAACATTATTAAATGCAATGGGGCCTTTATCACCAATAATGCTAGACCTTTGACATCAATGACAATATTTCCAACATCTACACGAAGAAAGATCTTATTTGGGATCATAGTTGTAATTATAAACTTAAGAGATAAGTTTTTTCTAGTTGCGTGACCAAAATGGATATAAATATATTTATGTTTCTACATAATGGTTTCCTCAAATCTGTGCAAGGTAGCTTATTACCCCAAAGGTGGTGGTTAAGGAATGGTCATGTCAAACAAAATATACATTAGGTGCTTTCAGTTTCTTGAGTAAGTCCTCATAAGCCCAAGGAATAAAATTTGAGATAAGAGTCTAGAGAGATATTTGATTAGATTTCCTCATCAAATCTATTATGAGTTAGACTAGACTATATGATAAAAAAATTATGGAAATAATCTAGTCTGATAATAAGAGAATATATAATTTATTTTGTGTTAATGTGTACATATTTATAACTTATGATTAAATAGAATAAGGATGAGTAAATTGTATTAGTTTGGCTAATATAGTTGGAGATAGAAAAAATTAAAAAAAGTATTAAGTCTATTTATACAGTAGAAAAAATGTATAAAATATTATATCGACCTGGCCTATATAATTAGATAAATAAAAATATATATCAGGCATGCTAATATAGTTAAAGATTCAAGGAAATATATGTGGGTGTTTGATGTAATTTTAAGCATAGATTTTTACAGGTTGGTCAATACATTTTAACTTTATGTATGTATAGAATTTTATATTTTGTATAGAAAAGGAAAAATGATAAGTATGGAGTGAAGTGGAAGACTCTACTCAACGTCCTAATAAGAGAACTCAGGGCCATATCTATAAAATATGAAAGCAATAAGATAGGAATCACTACACTGGTTGAATAATTAGACTCAGAGGAGTCTTTCCCTTAATCCCTTTCCTTATTATTATCAGAACCATCAATTTTTAATATGGAATCTTGTTTCTAAATTTTAGTGGTTGTTTTCTGATGGTTTACTATCTTTTTGGCTAGATTTGGCTTTTCTATTTGGTAACCCATTGGGATTTTACCTTATGTATATTTTTCATGATTTTTTGTTGAATATCCTTTGGTAGTGTTTTGGGTATGGGACCATTTTAAATCCAATATATTAACCTTATCAATAAAAAATATATTTTAAGATGTGATAGTTAACAACTAATATGGAAGATAATCCTAATCATCTATATAAGTTTGATGTATTATATGTGACCTAAGAGTGAGAATCAAAAAATATGATAATTCAATTCATGTTATTCTTGTTAACCAATATTTACTCATTGTTTCAAGAGTTAGGATTATCTATAATTTAAATACCATTAACATTATTTTGAGGGGTTTTGAGTTTGATTATTAGTTAATTAGTTTAATAATGATTGGGAAGAGGGTTCATGTAAATATAAAAGTGGTAATTATCTTGATTGTGTCATGCTTGAATTTACCCTCATGATTTTTAGAAACTTTGTCATACATTTTGTGTAATTATCTTATCATGGAGTCATGATCAAATTTGTGATCAAGGATAAATTCATATGTGAGATGCGTATGTTTTTTTAAATTATCATGAGAAAGATCCTAATTTGTGTGATACCAAAAAAATTGTTGGGATCATACCAATGGAGGGAAGTTCTATAATTAATAATGGTTTTAGGTAATGGGTTATAAAGTTATTTCTTAAGATCTTCAAGACTAAGAGGATGACAAGAATCATGGGTTTTCTTATGAAATAGAGGAGGAGGAATATAAAATTTACATCCCAATATGGTTTGGGATAGAGTCACTCATTTGGACAACCTGATGACATGGAAGGTCCTATTAGAGTCACAAGTATTAGAAAAGGAATCACTGATGGAATGCTTATCCTTAGGTATTATAAACATATAATGTCCTTATTTAGGTTTGGAAATATTGAATTATCTTAGGAGATGGTCTTTTTTTTTTTCTTGGTCTAAGGCTTAACCCAATGACTTAGGAGTGAAGGACCAACTGATGAATTTCAATATTTTATTTAACATAAAGATAAAAATGTGGAATAGGTTATATTACATCATATTATTCTTTGATTTACTATCTAAGGATTTCCAACATTTGATTAATTATTGGTTAGCCTCATGTTCTGCTTGTTCATAATTGATAAATTTTATTATATTATCTTTAGGTAAGTTAATGGATTAGAAATATTAGACAATGGTGTAAACTAAGTATTCTATGCTAGTGATAGATCTATACTTGATATTATTGTACCACTATAAAACGTTACCAATTTTTTTTTACCTATTATCTTAGTAGTGGAAAAGGCATTAAATTTAATCCAATCTTTATAAGGGTTTCCAAAGGCTTTTAGATGGATCCTTGGATCATTGGACCCATTATATTATATAATAGGAGTACTTACACAAATTTCAACACCAACTATTTGAGGCATTAAGGTTCATTTTTTATTACTTTATTTAAAAAAGGAGATTGAATTTTTACTTGGAATTCACCACTAAACTTGTTGAGGTTTTGATTTCATTTTCTTAAGATGGTTGTGAAATTAAAATATTTGGGAATTATTTGAAGCTTATATGGTATACATTAGGCTTATGAATTTAAATATTAATATATTATGAATAATTGAGTTTTAGTAGAGGCTTGATTAGTATGTTGAGAAACACTAGATGAAACATTAATGTTAGTGTTGATACAATCACTTTGGGTAGGCCCACTAGAACTAAGACCCACAATGTTAGTTTTTGAACTATGCATGGCAAATATATAAGGAAGATGATGATGTGAGAATTGGTTTTCCCCAAGTTGTGAGGGTTGTAAAAATATTTGGCATTAGGAAAAAATGTCTTTTTTTTAATAGTGAAGGAAATAATGTCCCTCCCTTATTCTAAGGGGAGGTTCCCTTTATTGAAAATATAAAAATTAAAATAAACTTATTTAAAAAATTTACAATTATAATATGATATTTAGTTTTATTTCATTAAAAATTTAAAAAAAATAAGGAATATGAAAGGTCACACATGGGCAAAAAAATTAAAACCTTGTCCAATGCATGACAAAAAATATTGTAAACATAGGTTAACAATTTGACAATGAAACACACATTTCTTGAGAGTTGAGAAATATACATTAAATACAAGAATAATACACATATAAAAAGATAATATAAAAAACAAAAAATTACAAAACTTCCCTTTTATACCCATTGTAAAAGTGAACACAAAGTTCCATTCTCCTTCGTTTCAAGTAAAATTACAATCATCATCAAATAACCCTTGTAAAAAATACATTTACATTATTTATAGATGTAAGAGGGAATGGAATTAACCTTCATATTCCCATTTTTTTCCTATTATATTTATATATTTATATTTTTAAAAATAAAAATAATTTTTTTAAGAATATGAAAAAAATAGGAGGAAAATAATTCAAAAGAGAAATATAATGCTCCATAAGAAAATTTAACTTAAGAAGGATATATTCTTGATGAAGTTGTTGGTTGGGTGAAATTTTACCTTGAAATTTTCAATTTTTCCTATTATTCCTTGAAAATTATGAATATTTTCATCACCTAAACAATATATTTTACATTGGGAATCATATTTTTCTTGTAATATAGTAGTAATATATCATATATCATCATCATCGTCATTGTATTATGAATTTATAAAAAGTCTGTGAACAAGGAATTTAGATCCTCTAGATAAATATGAATTTCATTAAGTATATTAATGGAGGGAGCTATTATATAAATAATTAAATCTATATAAGTTTAATAAACCTTCTCAAATTTGGGATAACATGTAGCTATCACTCACTATAGACAAGCTACTACAAGAGATAGATCTCTAGGTTTGAAAGGGCTAGCTCCCTTGATCTATATTTTAGGCTCACACACTAAACTAGGATAATAAATATTAGGGGTGAAAATTGAATAAACAAAAATAAATCAAACTAAAATAATGAATTTTATACACCAAATATATGTCCACACAACACACTTATATATGCACTAAGAAATAATACTACTAAAATTGACCTCAACTTAATGTCCTTCTAGCATAAATGTTTATCATAGAGGTAGATTGCTATGTATATATAGATATATGAAAATTATATATAATAAAAGACACTATTATTATTTCTCACACTGAAAGACACATGTAAAAAACACATACACTTAATGAGACCTATTAGAAGAGATATCACTCACACGAAACATCTAAGAGCCAAATGGAAGCAAGGAAAAGACATTCATCACTTAACATATAAGTACACTACTTGAAATCTTTAATAAATATATTTTAGAGATAAAATGAAATTCAAAATATTTATTCAAATTCAAACTAGTAGGGCTTCACCATACCAATTTTAGATTCATTACAAAGCTAAAAAGGCTTGCATATATAAAACATAAGATATGAGAGAGAAGTGAAGATGAAGGGTCAAAATTCCAAGGGTAAAAATTTATAAAATAGTTAAAATGAAAGATAATTAAGTTTAAAAGAGTTCATGAATTACCATTAGATAGGTGTCCATCAAAAACATGACACCTTCCTTGAAGTTAGCATGGAACTCTTCATTGTCTTACTTGAAACTACCCTCATGATGAAGAGGAGTTCATTTTATTTTATAAAACATAAATATGATTCATTTAAAAATATCCAATAACATGAAAATATGTAAATTATAATAGTTCATGTCCTTCTAAACTTCTTCAAATGATGAGTTTCTTCTTGACACTTGTGTTCACTATTTGCAGTCACTCATTAGCTCTCTAGGATTTAATCTTCACATTTATTACTTAGGTGGCCTAAAATTTATGAATAAATATTGTTTTAGGAATTTTATACAATTATTTAAAATCTATTTTTCTTATGGTCTATAAAATATACCTCAATATATTTAGTGTCACTCTTCTCACTATCACACTTAGGTAGTCACTTTGTTTTCACTGTGTTATTCAAGATTACCTGCAACGAAAAGTGTAGTATAGGTACTTTCATGAGTCACTAAGGTAATATATGATTATGGTGAGTTATAATAAGTCCATAAAAACATTCCACAATGGACTTAATTCAACAATTTCCCTCTACACCTATAATTCAATTCTAATCCTATATAAAACCTAGATTTTGGTTTGTATGTATAAGTGACAATATCGAAAAGTTGGGTTTCAAGGATCCTAAGAGAGTAAAAAATAAGTAAAAAAAATAAGGATAAATTAACCCTTATGGATTAATTCCCATTACTTTATTCTCCATCATATTCGTGAGAGGGTTTTAGGATAGTTTTTGGATGTTTTGTTTCTTAATGATGATTCATAAAGGTTAGATGTTCAACCCTTGAACCAATTTAAAAAATTTGAATTATATGACCAATTTAAACTCTACCTAAGTTAATTAGGCACAATTTACACCATATATACATATATGAGTGAAATAACATGGGTCTTGATCTCCTTTTAAGCATTCTGGGTACCCCTAAGATAAGTTTAGGATAAAAATGATAACTTTGAGTTGATATATATTAAAAAATGGGTATAATCCATCCTAAAATATCCAATTAAGTTTATAAAATATATTTTAACTATCTCATGATCATAAAACTTAATTTTTAGGCCATGAGGGTTTAGGCCTAACTCTAGGTCTAGTAGACCTAGACTATGTATCTATGTGTATGACCACTTGTGAAGGTTAAAAATGGATATAAGTGTTTATTAAAACATTTTTACATCCAAACCAACCCTATATACCATAAAATTGTCACTAAATACTATCCACTTTGTCTTTTCACCTTTCATATACTAAACCTAAAAGTGGTCTTGACTATGGAATTCCCTCTATCTGAGATAAAATAGAGGGCATCTCCCTTATTTGTTTGAATAAAGTGAGACCATGAAGGGATAAAATGGTTATTTTTTAAACTATAAACTTAGTTTCAATTTTTTACTAAGCCCATAGAGACTTGAACATAAAATATTCCTAAGACTAGCTTCTAGGTTATGACTGTGTGTAGGATTGTGACTGAGTTTGAGAAACTTTAGATGGGACTGTCTCTATTCATCTTGTTTCCTGAAATCACATATAAAAATTAGGACGTCAATCTAAGATTGAATTTAGTGTGTTAATATTCATACTATATTTTTTCTCATCAATCAAAACATCAATATCTTATGGGCTTAGGATAGTCTGTAAACTATATCAAATTGTAGGTGTGTCTCTTAGGGAATATGGGATTCATGTAGGTGTCTATATGTGTTGGAATACTATTTTTTCAAGATTATGATTAATATTTAGGTCATTAAGACCATTAAATTTTTTGATAATATCATAGTATGACTTATAACCATGCTCTAATTAATATACTATGGTGCACTAATTATCATTGCAGTGTTCTAGGTTCATTTGGCTTAAAAGAACTATATTTAATTGAGTGTCTCGAGTGGAATTTGATTGTATTTTAAAATCACTAAACCTTCAGTTTATTTTGACCTAATAATCTTCCCCTTGAATTTTCATGTTACCTTTAGGTCTAGACTACAATAAGGGATTCATTAGATTAACACAAACTTCATAGACACTCAACAACATATAACACTTTATATGAGAAAAACCTCATTCAAAGAAGTTAAGGTAAAACTGATTGTGTGTAATGGATTCACCATTAATACCATGATTTTATCTATTATATTAGACCTTATTTAATTTCTCAAATTATTCCAAACACCTCCAAATTTATTTCAACATTACTCTACCTCCTTTGCATTGAATTCAGACCTCTATGGTATTCATGTAGGATTAGTGATTGTGTATAGAATTTCAAACTTGGATTGTCTCTCTTAATATTTATTCATGATGTATTAAAATTATAATAATATATTTAAAATGGTTTTTTTCCATTACATTATCAACCTTAAACCACTCTCAAGACATCCTACCACTCTACCTCCATTGACTACATAGTCATAGTCTTGTGGTCTTACTAGGTTATTAGATTATCTACCCTTTCTTATCTTTGAATGCCTAAATATTTATTTAATTCAAACCATCCATGGATAAACTTAATTCCATGTTCTAATGGGATGAACACATGTGTATTACCTTGACTTGGAGATACTCATTGAAAATCAAAACACTGCAACTATGAACACACTATATACAATTCTCAATGGTTCTCACTCATAACAAAAGAATGATCCTAATTATATCTTAAAATTAACACATTAAAAATGAATTGAATAAAACATTAAAATTAATAAAATTTTCTTCAAGTTCACATATAATACTTGTTTTGCATAAACCAATGCCGTCAGATGAGAAAATTGAAGCCATTAGGAATGCACAGATAGTTTAGAGTCACTAATAGACTTGGTTATTATTTATGAAGCACAAAACATAAATATATAATCCATTACCATGAAATTTAATAAAAAAATTTAATATTATCATTCCCAAAGTGGACTCTTTTAGACTCTCCTCCTCTTATCCATATTGAATGATAACCATTGACCTTTCTTAAGATGCCTAAAAGAGAAATGAGAGAGAGAGAGGTTATTTTTTATATTTTTGACTTTTTATAACCATATGAGCTTATAATTGAGTTATGGGGATCTTAATAAACTTACCTAGATCCTTCCTATGTGCCAATTGAGTTATGCAGTTCATACAACATTACAAATTACTCTCTTTTCAATTAATTTTCTTGGGTAGATGTTAAACCTATAATTTACCAATTTAAAAATAGTTTCTCTGACCATTCTTGACATGTGGGATTTTATATTACATCTTGAACATTTTTATCTAATAATAAACCATACAATTCATTTTTAGGAGCAAGAGGTTACCAAAAAAACATTATATTCTTATACACAAGTGACAATGTTAAAACATGTTGTGTGACCTTCAAAATGTGACTAGACCACTCTTAGGACCATGTTTACCATGTTCAAACCTATAATACCTTATTAAATTTTTTATTATTTGGGGGAATTTACCTAATTTGATGTAGGGGTAAAATTAGTCAATAGGAACATTAAAGGTGAATTATTTGAATAATTATTCTTTGATTGATTTTATGAATTATTCCCTTATCTTGTTAACTATATATCATCTATAACCATCTTATTTGAGAAAATAACAATGTAAGCCTTCAAAATTTGATAAAATTTAGTCATATTATCTCCTCTAATTTTATATTTCTTCTTCATATCATCAATTTTATTATTCAACACTTCCATATTGTGCACAATTCTCTCAATCCAATCATATGAAAGATTATTTTCTCTCTTAAAAATAATTCCTACTTGGAATATAAATTATGCATGAGTGGTTATCATATCTTAAATATATTATTTCAATTTTTTTAATTTTAGATGATATTTTGGGATTATATATCACCTTATCTTGTACACTTGGAAAAATTAGACTTTGGTTATTCCTCTTAGTTCTCTACCTTTCCTGCTTATCCAAGTCTCACATCTAATCTATCCTTATTCCACTTAGCCCATATCTCTTAGTTTGACCTATCTTATATTGATGAATTATATCTTCTATCTTTCACAAAATTCTTAAAATATACTTATCTTCCATCTTTGCAAGTTCTAAACCTGTACCTATTTTCTTTTTCCCTAGACACTAACATCTGGGTTAGACAATAGCATTGACATTAGTGTCATGTCTTGATGCAAGTGTCAAGTTCCCTAAAGTCATAAAATTTTTAGATGAAACATATCCTATTTGTAACAATAAGTATTTTAATGCAAGTTATTACTCCAAAGGGATTGATATAGATACCAGATCAATCCTCGTTCATTCCTCACCTAATAATACGTAAGAAAAAACCAAAGAGACCAAGGCACTTATCAAAATAGCTCTATCGAGCATTATATTGATAAAATATTCCATATTTATATACCACTGATAGGTACAACACATCTATATTTTTAAATTACTAAAGGAGTATCCCAAGATCCTAATTTTCCAAGTTACAATCTAGGTCACTATTGTACTTGGTTTACACACATTGTATGATTCACACACAATCCAACACATAGGGGATAACTAAATCAACCTAAAACCCTATAAATATTATCATCTATGTAGGAAAAATAATTTTAAAATGAGGTCATTAGATCAAGATCAACACCATGTTCCCACTAACCCATTTTACCCCAAGGTCACATTGAAGATGAAAATATAAGGTTTTACCATTTCACTAGTAGCGATTGTCCATGGCCCATATTTGAATACACTAGAAAAAAAATCAAAACCCAAAAGAATCTAGGTCATCACATATTATTTAAACATATATTATGTATTAGACAATGGATTCAAAGTAAACAATAACATTGATATAACTATCCTAGGCTAGCATTACTATCTGAAAATCTAGAGGCATCAAATCCAAAATCTTATTACTATTCCATAATCTATATACTACCTAATTTTAGATTTTTATACATCTATAAATACATTAGCATTAAAATAATCTAATTATTTTCTTTCTTTATCATTTTTATATCTATCATAGTTTTAATTTCCATATTTAAACTATCTCAACATACTAAATTTAGTGTATGTTTTTATTTGAGTTTAACATCTTATTGGCCTATTATAGATCTAATTATCACCCTTATGCCATGTCATTTATATATACAAATATAATTGGAATGTAAGGTTATATCCAACACTTATATTTCATTTTATGGTTAAACACCAATAAATAGATATCCTTTTAATGACATTGAACCATTTGATCAATTTTATTTTGTTTTGACTCAGATTTCTCATGTAGTTTTTCCATCTTTTTAATATATTTCAAATCATATAGAAAAAAAAAAAAAACCCAAATCTCAAGAGTTTTTCCAAGTTTATTTTATTATATTATAGTGTATATGGACACTTTACTAGTTTTTAAGACTTTAGTTGGATCATCTACCTATAAAACTATTGGAGCCTCTACTAGAATAAAAAGGTAGTTAAGATAACCTACAAGCTATCAAACTTGATATTTCCATTATATTATTGGGTGAGATCATATTTCTCATACCTTTTGATTATTCTGTAAGTATTTTATTTGATTCTATGTACATCACTCTTGTGAGGTGATATACTTGATGAGATTATCTTTAGGATATAATCTGACATAGTAATTTTTTTCTCATTACTTTCAACATCTGGCTAAAACATTTATATGAATTGGGATCTCTATGGATGATATACTAGCCTTGAAGTGGTGTTTGGAATTATTTGGATGAGAAATGTCTATGAGGGTTTCTAAATTATCAAATTCAATAAATTCTAAAATAACCTTTTAACTTTCCATTCCAAAAATTAGATGCATCTATTAAAAGGTAGTGTCACTGAAACTAATCATATGTGATCCTAAGTTAGCTATAATAAATGATGGTTTAGGATGCCCAAAAATGGGAGATGTTGTTTTTTAGGGTATATAACTTGAGACAACATCTAAATCTATTAGTTGGTCAAATCCTTGACTAATGGTGGTTTATTATTGGACAAATTTATCAATCAATTGATATGTATCACCTTCTAGGGAGGAGGATGATTATAATTGCACTAGTTTTAGATTATATATTTATCATTATATAATAGCCTTCATCACAAATCTTAATTGTTTTTTTGGTTTGGTTTTGATCTTTCCCACATATATCACCTTTGAAAAAATTGTTGGGTGAGATTTAGTGCCAAAGCTTCCTATGACCTGATTGCTTTGGATACTTATATATGAGTTTTAATTATCAAGGTAGATATTTTGTATCTCCTTAGCTTGTCTAATTCTAATAAATTCTAAAAATTTCTCATTAAACTATTTCATCAATCTTCAACACTATCTTTTAGTTTGAGGCTCTAGATCATTCAAATTTTTTGGATACCAATTTATTAGTGGAAGAGGTGAGGATATGACCTTCTCAATTCAAGATGTGTAAATAAATTCACCCATACCATTTTTAATCTATTATAGTGCCTAATTGGTTGTGAATAATTTGATTTAATTCAAACTTACTTGACCCAAATCAACCTCTACACTTCATATTTATTCACATAATTAGTGTAGTAACCATTTAAATTTTTTTGTACATATGAGGGACCTATTATGAAATGGTCTCTTACATATCCTTTTCTATCAAAATAATATCGACTCATGTGAGGTGGAATAATGATCTAATAAATTAAGTCTTCAATATTTATGGCATCTATGGAATTATTAAAATCATAATGGCCTAAGGTTTTTGGGAATACTACACTCACCGCATATTTCTACCTACATCTCCTATGTACATCTATAAGTTGTCTGCACATTTCAATCAAAAATATTTTTATCATTTTATAACCTTGGGAGTCTTAAGGGATAACATTAAAATCATCCTACTCTGATATAGGGTAATTTTTAGAATTTAATGGAGTATCTTCTATATGGTATATGATATTAGCTACTTCCTTGGAGATCATGGATCCTTAATATTCATTCAATACTTATAAAATTCTCATGGTGAATGAATAATTGACACATTTGAAGTGTTTGTTTCTATATTTTAGTGTAATACCCTTCATGTGGATCCTTTTTTCCCTATCTTTTTATTTTGGCTTGTGAAATGACCCTTGGTGTGTGTAGAATTCAAATTTTGGTTCCATTTTTGTGTTATTAGTAAAAAATGGTAGTTTAAGATTAATTAGGTTTAAATTTAATTTAAACTTGATCATTTTTATCATATATTTTACATTAAAAAAAAAAATCATATTCAAATGCAATATCTCCCATGGTGAGATAATGTTCCTTTATTTATCTCAACATATTTATCACATGTAATGAATTTTTTGACTCCCTTATGCACGTGTTTTACATGTGATTCCCTTGTTGGCCTTTATGATAAATTTATTTAGGTCATTTTTATTGTGTAGTGATCTAAACCAAATTTCATTTAGAATATGATGGACTTTTATACTGAGATATTTATAAAGCTACATTTTTATCACTTATATTTGGCCCCCCATCATAATTAAAGAATATGATGATTAAAATGTTAATTAGTGTGTGAATTTAATACATTTGATATCATTATGACCTATGTTTGAATGTATGTGATTTTGTGTTGATTTTATAACTTTGGGTCACTTTCAATATTTGAAATTTTCTTATATTTGAGAAAATTTATTCCCTAATGGGGACTATGGACCCTAAATTTTAACTGGTCATTATATTATTATAACTATCATTGTATATTATAATTTTTAATAATTATTATTCTAATACATTCTAATATTAAAATTAATTTAAACCTCCCACTACCTAACTAATATTTAACTTTGCCTTGATATATGTGGATTGGGTTCCTTTGATGACTATAACAACTTGAGTCTCTATGTAAAATACAAATTACTTTATTTAACATTAAACTCAAGCCCCATTAATCCTAACATAGATTTTAGGTACTAACTACTATGCAATCAAAACTTAATTATGATAAATCTATGTTTATAATTTTTAACAAAAATTTAAAAGATAAAACAAATAGTATAATTTAGAGTATGATAAAGATAACTAATTTAATCCAAATTTTTTATTAGAGTAAATTTATTAAATTAAATAATAAAACATGTACCTAACATAGTCAAAGTTTCATCAACCACTAAGTAGATATAAAGTTTGGTGTTTGGTGTGATCATTCAAGAAAAACACTATTATTAATGATTGTAAGTGTGTAATGCTCAAATAATAGTTTTTACTTTATATAAATTTTTTAAAGATGGAGAATTCAATGATGTAGGATTTTGGTTTTGGTCAATGGATGGAAGGGGAGGTATGGATTTTGCATGGTGCCCATACCCTTACATCATGAATTCAATGAGATTAGGTTAGAGGGTGGGGAGAAAATAGGTGAAAAATAGTAGCATAATAGAAATAGTGTTGGGGATGCTATGTTAATCCTACAAATCAAGACTATACATATGTGGCTCACTAAAAATGTCATTTTAGGATCTTTGAAGGGATGTTAATTTTTTTGTGTTTAAATGATATGAAGGGAAAAATTTCATGTGTCTATACTAAGAATTGTTAGGGATAAAAATACTGAATTTGATTGAAACATCCCCCATCATTGTGTTATATTCATTCTATATAGGTCAAAATGGAGATGAAAGTCTTTAATGCATCTAGGTTCTGGAAGGATATATTCTGAGAAAATTTTAAACTCATGTTTATGGGAAAGGACTATACTAGTATATGCATGTAGATGTTATAATTATTAAGTCCTCATTTTTATGTTAGAGTATAGTTCCATCCAAAGTTTAATTTAAGGCCAAGAAAATCACATGTAGTCTTCTTATGTACTGTATTTATATCACTATTTTGTATGTGGAAAATAATATTCATGTTTTGCTTCAAATACCATACATGATAATGTTAGATATTTCATTTAAAATTTTAAATTCTTACTTATTTTCAATCTGAATATGTGTGTTTCTATATTTATTATTTCCTTGGAAGACAAAATTGTACTTATGTTTTTATAAAATATTAATAGGAATAGACATATTGGTTTCCATCATTATTGTTTTGGAATAGGTTTTGTGTTGCACTCCCCCACAACAAACTTAAGTATTCAATATATATGATTTCACTTATGCCTATGAGGAGCATGTGAATCATATTCTTGTTAAGGCCATAGTATATTTCATGGAGTCAATTGAATGCTATCAAATTTCTAACTATCCTATTTTTGACGCCCCTAACTATATCATAGGTGTTATTACTATTTAAATAACACTTATCATTTTAGAATTATGAAAATTCAAAGCATGAGTAGTAGGTTTTAGTAATCTAGTTACCTATGGTGAAATAGAGGTAGAGCAAATTAAACTCATGCAGAATATTTATATTCATAGGTAGTTGGGAGCTTCCATGGCCAACTTAGTGAAATATAAAATATATATTTTATTATCATTTAATTTTTGATTAATTTATATACTAAATATTAATCTAAATGAATATTTATATTGAAGTTTAAATAAGAGTGATTTGGTCCAAAAAGAAGCAAAAGGAAGGGTAGGGCAGAAATAAGATGATCTGATTATCATTCCAAATATTATGAAATTTTTTTATATTTCATGAAGAAATACACTCAAACCAATACATGACATGAAATATCTTTAAAATATATCTTATCATTTACTAGGCAATTGTCTAAGGAAAGGATGAAATAATTCAAATAGGAAACTAGATCCAATTTCAAGATTTACTTCACAAGCAAATAACATTAGCACATCTACAAGGGAAACAAGAGAAATGAAATGAATTTAAGATATTTCAATTAACCTAGGATAAGCATAGGTTAACAGTTCTAAATTCACATATGCATATCAAAAATCAATGAAAACTATTCAAATTTTGACATCCAAATAGATAAATGAGAGAGAAGCCATATAACAATTGGCATAAAAAAATCTTGGTAAAAAAAATCATTATTCCTTTCTTTTATTAATTATTCTAAGTATATAAAATAGTTTTTCTCTAAAAACTCCCTCTCTTTACAAAATGGTGATACTACCTCTTATAGAGGACTAAGGTAGTACACTAGTTAGTCATGAAATTACAAAATGTACAAAGGTAAGAACAACTATCCTTTTACACATTTCTAGAATACATTCCCTTTTCTAAATTAGAATAACCTATATGAAAATATGTTAATAAACTATCAAATGCCTCTACAAAATAATATTTTACTTTTAAATATTATAAACTTTCTTACAAAGTGGAATATTTTTAGTTAGCTGGGTGGGCCCTATGGTGAAGAACTACCCCATTGCTCTTGAATAACCTTAATGGATTTTTGATGTTTCACATCAACTAACCTTAATTTGATAGCTAGCTCTAAGAGACACTCATCCATCTAGTCTACCAAGTCATCAAAATATCTATTATTCCTAGCTATTACTTCATTGATACTTCTTGCTTCAGTAATTTTCTCTTCCATAGTCAAAATCATGGCCATGATCCTACAATTTTCATTTCTATACTAGACTTGAATTTTACTCATAACCTATTGTATAACTAGGGTGACCATATGATTATATGCATTATGTCTAATGATGCTAAAAGAGATAAGTGTGGAGGGTGTGGCAAGCATGGTGCCAAGAAGCTGCTCAATTCTTCTTACTAACTCTTTAGCATCCCTTGGGAGCCTCTCCAAGTATTTTATCCATGCACTTAAACCATATATTTTGTCTATATTTATTCCCATAATTGATTTTTTATGGGCGAAGCTAATTTTCATAAACCCAAGAATCTAGCCTTCAACCAATATGCTAATCAACTCTTTCATTTTGTCCCTTTAACTTTTCCATTGGGCTAATAAACCCTTGGCCACTTAATCCAAGTGAGCCAATGGAATCTATCATGTCTTCATGTCCTTTAAGGAATTTAACATGTCATGGGAATAATCCTCAAACATCTTTATCATCTCCTCTAGAATGGATAAGATAGTGTGTGTCTCCAAATTATCTTTCTACTTATACAATTTCTTAATCTTTTGGTATAAGCCTTTGATGCCTAACTTTAGTTGGGATAAATGGGCATCATCCAGTCCAACTATGTCCTCCTCATGAATTGGATGCTCACTAAGTTCCCATCTTCCCATAGGAGTTAAGCCCAAAAAAGGTTCAACTTGCTAAAATGTGAACTCCTCACCCCCAACCATGGTCTTCTTTGTTATCACCCTCTCTAGACCTATTGTCTTTAGATTAAACTAGATGTTAATTAATGATTGTAACTTTTGGATGTTCTAGGATATATATATACATGTTGCTTAAGGCTCCAAGATTGTCTATATAAATTCTAGTTGATCCTATTATGGTGGCCATCCTTCTTTCTTCTTCTTCTTTCATTAAATCCATAATCCATGGATTGACCTCATCATGGACAATGATGTTAACTATTTGGGTCAAGGCCCATGATTGTTACAATCTTGGAATCTTCTACATCTTAAAATAGATAAACCATTCAAGGATGATTGGTCCATGGATATGATTCTAATTGCTGAATAGGTTAACCTCACTCAAGGGATGGGTAAAGGTTAAATTTGGTTTCTTTTTCCTAATTGGGACCAATGCCAACTTAGCCTTCCACTTTAGGGGTGCAATTAGAACTAGGTCCATTACAATATCCTTCCATTTTCCTTGTTTTGATTCCTTATCTTAGGCCTAAAGTTCCTTCATTTATTATTCTTCTTTTGATATATATTCCTCATCAAGTACCTTAAGTGCATCTTCCACTATCTATTAGGATGAGCTGATGATGATGGTCCTTCACTAGGTCTCTCTTCTAGTTTTTATTTCCCAAATCTTTGTGCCACTTGTGATTGCGTTTGTTGTAGTGGTTCTCTAAATGGCTTGTCAAGGGTCCCATCTACCAAATATCTCTAGGTGGCTTGTCATATCTAGCCAACTGGTCTCAATTTTGATGTTATGTTTATTTAAATTAGCCAATACCTTTATGAGATTGGTGGATCTAATTTACATCATGTCATAAACACCTAGCATGTGTTCACAATTTTAATTCATTTTTATTAATTTCAAATGTTTAGTGACCCTATTATGAGGTTCCCATTACCTCAACTCATCCAATTATAAGTTGGAGTCCCTATGTTTGGAGATGACATTCACATCCTCCCAATTTTGTAGTACAATCTTACTGATGGTCAAAAGAAAAGGCTGGAGAAGGCCCTTTCATTTTTTCTTGCATATGGCATCTATACCATTATAGATTTGGTATGAAATTTCTTGTTTTACCAATTTGGTTAGCACATGGACTGGTATCTTGAAGGGTTGAACTAGAGTTCCTTCATCATTGTACAATTTGGATATAACTAGATATCCCCCCCATTAACTCTACATAATCTTGATTAGAGGGGTAACCCTACCCATGGGAATCTCTATATTATATTCTACTAAATATGGATATAAATAATCATAAATAAATTGTATGTTTTGTTTGTATTTGAAAATGTGCAACTTGGAATAGTGGTGAGAGATAGTATGACTTCTATTAGGTGACCAATTCTTTATGTTTGGGATCTTGGTGGTGACTAAGAGGGCATATGGAAGATAAGACATCATGAAAAATTAGTTTTTGGTGTAATTATTAATTATTGTGAATTGTTTCTTCAAACAAATGTTAATCATATTACCACTTGGGGGGGGTGAGTCCCTTATCTACCATGAAGTATACATAGGGCACCCAAATCTTATTTACATTTGTGGTGGAAGGGGTTGTGGATAGCCTATTCAATAGGGTCATGATTACTCTAATTCCTTCACTAAATTGGGAAATTATAATCTTTCAAGTAGGGTCTTGGATTACGTGGGTTCTAGTAAGTAGCTATGGGGCAAGGATAGTGTTTAAGTCATTCTTACTAATTCATACTATAATTATGGGTAAATATATCTAGGGCTTGCCTAGCTTATAGTAAATTTACAATAATAAGGGGGAAATGTATGCTACATTTTTTAAATTACACTCATGGACTATCCAATATTTCTTAGTTTTACAATTAATGAAAATGGGGTAATCACATTGATGTAGTGAAATACCTCAAATTTTGTGGTAGCATAGTGGAGACTAGTCATTTGGATAGAGACTAGGTCATTGTATCTCTACAAGATTATAGCATTCTTCTATTTTTACCTTATGATGGCTTGCATTTCCTTAGTAGTATAGAAAATATTAGACCAATTCCTATTTCTAGTGTTTAATGTTGCAACATCAAAGTTAGTATCCTTAAAGACCCTCCCCTCATGCTCTAAAGTCAAGTATAACTCTATCTCATCCCTTTGTTATTGTCTTTGAGTAGCCATGACTGTGAAACTTTCAAATTGATCACTAATGGGTTTCAAGTAGCCTCTAGATCAGTTTTTTCTTACTCAGATGACAATTGGATTCTTTTTAGCTTGAATATGATTTATTAGAGTTAAAATTAGGGCCTTTTGTATGGAGACTAGGGCTTTATACAAATTTAATGGTAATGATATCTCAGACCTAGGAAAATTCATGCCTCACATTTGATTTGGACCCCTGACTTTATACCTTTAACTTTTTATGCCCACTAAATATTTGATTTTGTCATTTTATGGGCGTGTGGTACCTACGTGGTGTCCATTTAGCAACTTTCATGGTATTTTTCATAAATTCTTTAAAGGGACTAGTTATTGTCTTTTGAAAATCCATCCTTTCCCTTACACCATCAGATCTCTATTTATGGATGAACATAGACCATTAATAGTGATCATGGGGCTTGATCACTATTGGTTGTCTTAAGTTGGGTCCCATATTTATGCTACTTGGCACCTTGGTGGGCCTTGTAGGCTCTATGGTCTATTAGTGAATGCATGCTCACCACATGTCACTCTTTTGGGCTCTTAGGTTTCATTTAATAGTCTATGTTGATTGCACTCCATCCAATCAACCTTTTCAAGTCAATGTGAATCACTGATCATGATTTAAGGGCTCATGCAGTATTTTTCTAATGGGTTAAAGGCTTTAGATCTATCAGGTCTCCTTCACTCCATCCAATCAATCTTCCATAATTAATTGAGAGTTGTTGATCCCGTAAGAAGGAAATATTCTTAAGTTAGGTCTCAAGTTGACATAGTAACTTATGCTAAAGTTTTAAGAGTAATATCTTGTTCATATTAATAAATATGAACATGGGTCTTAGGGCTAAGAATTTAAGCTAGGTATGTAACAAAATGACAACATGATATGATGAGGCTAAGCTAGGAAAATAAAGGGTATTGCACACATGAGTGTTTAGATTATGTTAAAATAAAGAGGAAAAAATGGGAAAAAATGGACCAAGAATGATTTTAAGTTAAGGTTTGGTCATTCTAAAAAACATGACCAATACTTAACACAAAATTAGGCTTAAGTCTAAAGTAGGTTTAAAATATTCCCACCAAATTTACTCCCATCAAATTTAAATTAAAACCAAGGACCCAATCTAGGGTTTTATAAAATAAGGTTTGAAAACATGATTCCAAATATGAGATCTTTCAGACCAAAGGTTTTAAAAACCCTGAATGAGGATAAGACTGTGAACATCCTAGTATGATCCATAAAAGGATCTTCTTTAAACTTGTAACTTAAAACATAAAAGTTAATTAGTAGAAACATTAGGTAAGGTTAAATTAAAACCATGAATAAATTGTCTAATTTCATAAAGTGTGTATGATCTTGAAATTCTAATAAAGTGCAGAATATCAAGCTTTCAGTGTTAAGGTTCAATGTAATCACAAGGTCCCTATTTTTTAGAAATGGGGGTATGTTAACCTCAAAACCTATTCATATGGTTTTTATTTTAAAGTTTAGAGTTTTATGACTCATTAATATTTAAAGAAGATAAACAAGTGTAGTTCACATTATAAAATATTTTTATATATAACAATTCCATGTTGAATGTAATAAATTATTTAAAATTGTAAACACCTTGTAGAAATAATATAATTAGAGATAAAATCATGAAGTAAGGATGAAACCATTGGAAATTAAGTTCTAGGAGCCTTTTTGGAGTGTATTATATCCCTCTATTGGTTTGAAATATGATAATGTGTCATATATTATATTAAAGTAAAGAAAAACATACTAGTTGTTTTTAAGGTGGAAATTATCCACTTAAATGGAGTAAATTTGATTGATGCCTACAAGTAAAAATGGTTCAACCCCATATATTAAAAAACTTATATAGTAGTCTAACATTATTTTATAGGGTGTATTTAATGTCATATATTATGTTTATAGCCTTGGTCATGGTCTAGTTAGTTCATTTGTCAACTTCAGTCACTGAGGGTCATTTTGGGGTCAAGTGTGAAAATTCCATAGTTTGAAAGGAGTTAAAGTGTCCTAATTTTCTTCCCAATGTCCAAATTATTATATTCCTTGTCAAGAATGTTAGTCCATTTGAAACTTGTAAGTTCTCTAAGTAAAAATCAAGAAAACAACTAAAAAAGGAGTTTGGCACTTATAAGACCCATGGAAGAATATGAAACATGTGACAACCTTATGGGATGACTCCTAAACTTTAATGTAATTATCTCATAGTTTTATTATCTTTGGAAGTGATAATATTGGTCAAAAACCATTCTATTCCTTCATCACCCTTCTATGCACACACAACTAGTTAGTAGGTTTATGCTTGGTACAGCGAGTTGGATAAGTTTCAAACCAAACACATTTTTGGGGTGATATTAAACTAAAATAGATTAATTTTATTAAAAATATTTTAAATATTTTTCAATTGTGCTTTATGAATCATCTCTAACAAGTTGATTTTGTTTTTCTACTCACTATTTCCCATACCTTATACATTTTTCTCTTGTTTGGGTAGATCCATCCAATCCAATTGGTAATATTAATTATAAATGATTTTTAATATATATTATCATTATTTCAATTATTATTTTCATGTTTTACAAAGATATCATGGGCTAACTCGTTTAGTTTGTAAGTTGATGTTCTAGGTGAAGTTGTAGTCAATTTCACTAATTGTAGAAGGTTGTATTATCTACAAGGGATTAATGTGAATGGGATATTATGTTTTCCATGTTTAAATTACATATTAATTAAATCCATTCCATTTTTTCTCTCACAACATCATGCTTTGATCAAACATTCAGTCATGTCATACTCACAATTAGCTCTTTATCCACTTTTACTTGCAGTTATGTATATGAATCTTGTCTAGTGCAATCACTGAGGTGTAATGAAGGTATTTAAAAAAATTTAAATTCAAAAATATCTGAACGTATTCCATTTAAATTTTTTGATAAGATATAATATTGGCTACAAGTTCATGTACCATATAAACCAATCATTGAATTACCACTACTTGGTCTGTAACTGTGTTAACATCCATATATGGGTATAATGTTAGAATAGAGGTTTTTAAACTTGTTTAAATATATTAATAATGATAAAAACCAATTTTAATAATTATTAAGGATTTTAGGTTTGTTCATGAGGTCATTCACTATGCACATTTCTCTAATTTTACATTTGCTATCTATTTGTAAATCAAAGTACAACTATAAGTACCTTATGAGGATCAACCATGTTGAGAAGGATTTTCTAAGATGAATAAGGTTATTTATAATTAAATGAGTATATTTTTAATATTTTCATAATTTCAACACTCATTTTAATCTCATAAACTATACATCTTACCAACTTATTCACCCTTATTGCATGTATATAAAAATATCCAACTATAGGTGGTACCATAAAGATATGACAGTACTCATATGGAGACTATTAAAAACTAGGAAACCTTACTAAAATATTATTATGTTTTGAATATCATGATAATAATTTTTTAAACTCTAGATTAACCAGTATATTCAAGAATTTATATCTAAAGTTGGCTGACTGTATTAAAAACAAAATCCCTAAAATCTCAAAATAGAGCACCTAGGCATTTTGATGATGACCCATGACAAGGTTTCAATGAGATTTGGTGCACCCAAAATAATTTAATTCATATACTAAAAATATCATAATAAACTTTAAAAATTAATATGGTATATGTTTATTGGAAGGTTATTGTTGAAAGGCTCAGATATTTACTTTTGTTCATTGAATTTAAACAATGACAACTATAGAATTTGAACTCCAAAGAGATCCCTACACCCAAGGTTGAAAGTGAAACATATATTCATTATTTAATGAAATTATTAATTAAAAATTCATATCAAGGAGTATAAGGTTCATCAAGAGGTTCATATGAATTGTTTAGAGTCTAATCTACACCTACAAATGTCCTTTCCCTTGAAACAACTCACCTATAACTGACTGTAAAATCCTATATCATCTTTGAGGTGAGTTTAGATATGTGGAAACCAATAATTTTTAAGTATGGATGATTATAAGACCTATATGTGGATACAAAATCATGTAATAGTGATTCAAAGGATAATGCATGTCCACAATACCTCATATTATTACAACATAGTTAATTGTAGATGGTTGAGAGGTGACAATAAGCTAGAATAAAATGGTTGTAATTATATCAAGGTATGGAAATGACTTGTATTGGTATGAACATGAATTTTTTTAGTCAATAAAACCTTAATAATATATTAATAAACTATACTTAAGGTTCAAACATTCATGACCACCTACATGGGTTACCTTTGAAGGAGAAACATAAAAAATAGAGTCAATAAAAGGAGTCCTATGACCTATCTTGATAAGGATCCAACCTAAATATATTAGTTAAACAAGTTAAATGATGAAATGAGTTTTTTAAATATTAAAGGAATGTAAATTCACTTGGACCAAGGTTTATAACATAAAATCATACACCTATAGGTACCCTTTCAAGTTAAAGATACAGTCAAGAATTGCACTCAACCTTGACCTTTCAAAGTATATGAAGAGACATGTGAAAGGTTGAAATGAATAATGTACCTAAATAATGTCCACAATGATTATATACATATAAAATTATGTCCATGTCATGAAAAAAAGGTACAAAAGGGATTCTAATATTACAATTGATAGTCCATGGTTAAGATCCTATAGATAACCAATTACCCCCAGGTCTATCTTAGGATTTAATGCATCTGAGAGGTCTAGATATCTGATAAAGAGTTAATTTTTTTTAATTTATCATCTGCATAACTTTGATAATCCTCTAAAAATTTCACCTTGTTTAATAAAATAGGGTAAGTGCTCTCTTTTTTTCTCAAATAGAGGGACTCCCTTTGTACACAAATTGGCAGGTTTTGAAGAAGGAAGGTGATAAGGTCAGATAAAGCCTGATTATCCCTTGATATAAGGTGTGAAAAGTTGAGTGATATATAAAAATCATGATAATACATCCATAGAGGGAATAATCTCAACAAGATGGTTTAGACATTCAAGTATGCAGACATGCCTGTTAGACATGGTTTAGGCCTAAAGACCAAATGGGGGTCAATGTTACTTCTATCCTTTTTTAGGAATTATAAAATACTATAAAATTTTAATGGGGATATAATATATGTTTAAAATATTCTATAATGCAAAAGGATCCATAGGGAAGCCACTTGTGGTTCAAAGACAACATTAGGCATGTGAAAAATAAAGAACCAAGCTTGATAGGGTAATTTTGAAGACACATCTTATTAAAGATTTTTCATGGAGGTCCAATGAGATTTGGGAAGTTGAAAATGATCTTGATAATTTATATTGTGGATTTCTTTTGCATTTCTAACATCATATCTCTATGAAAAAAACTTAAGATAAAAATGAACATGAAATCTTACAAAACCCTAAATAAGGATTTGATGAAGGAAATGAAGGAGAAGGGATATATTAATGGACCATAATGGGAATGAAGTGTCTAAATATTTTATGGGAATATTTAGATACCCTTCCCATCCACGTGAAGTATTCCCTACTTGTATGTATAGGGTATAGAATTGATTTCTTTGACTATTTTGGGTGATTTGTATATTATAGAAGGTTTCAATTGATGAAACCAACTTTGGTAGAAATATCCAAACTTTTAATAACTCACTATGACCATTATATATAGCTAAAATACTCCTACATGTTTCTACCATTAGTTTCATCTCGACCATTCAAATGAACAAAGTGAGTAAGATAGTGAAAAGTGTGAAAACTTCAAGTGGAAGCTTATTTAAGGTTTACTTGATCAATATAAGTCCATGGAGTGTATTTTAAAGTTTCATTCACGCCATTTTATGGATTATCATGGAGAACTAAATCTAATTTTTAGGCTTAGGCTAAGTGTGAAGGATGAGTGAAATAGGAGTTTATTTAATTGTAAGAAGTGATGGCTCACTTCTAGAAGAATCCAAATGATTAGGGATGCATCCAATGTATGGGGGATCATGTCTATAACCCCTAACTCTCAGTATAATAATGAGATATATCCCTAGTAAGTTGTGGGATGTTCCAAAGGGGCTAATTGATTAAGGTAATTTTATTATGTATAATGAGAACTCCTATGCCACATTTCATGAGTCTCATGACTTAGAGGGCCATTTTTCCTATCAAATCTTACATGGTCTATCTCATAATAAATTATAATACATGTTTAACTCCTCTAAACATTACAAGTATTCTAAGTGACCTTTGTACTTCATTCTCTCCTCTTCTCTCTTAAGTTCTATAAGTAGCTACCATTTTGGCCTTTGTAATCTAATTCCACTCCATGTATGGAAAATCCCTATTATAATGAAATTATATTTTACATTTGAAAAATTAATGAAATTTTGGTTTTGAGTTCATAAACATTTGTCTAAGTGTTCAAATTTATGTATGGTGATGCAAATTTATAATCATTTATCCTTTATAAAACTAGCCTATGGTTCACTTACCTTGGATAGATTTCATGCATCTCACCTCCATATTGAGATACTCATGTTAAAATATATTAAGACATGGAAGTTATCTTGTATTCCTTGATTCTTAGTGCAAGAAGTATAATGGTCATATGGAAAACATATTGATGTATCACCCCCTTATAGTAGGTTCATTTATACAAAATTTTAACCCTTTTCCCTACAAGCAAGAATTATCATAAGTGAAAGCACTTCAAAATACATTCAGGGAGCTAGACCTTAAATCTAGAGGCTCACTTACACTATAGGGACACCCACATACCTAAAGTGTTCCCATATTTCCCAAATATAGAAGAGGCTTGAACACCCTCTTCTAAGGTGCAAGATTTGGTGATAATAGGAATTAAATAAGAGAACAAAAGGTATAAATATGCTTTACAATGTGGACTTATCTATGTGTTGAAAATCCATATGACTTATATGTTATAAATATATAATGACTTGATATAGAAATGTGTGAATTTTGTTTATAAGTTTATTTCATCCTTTAGATATTATACTAAACAACAATTATGGAAAAAAAATAAAACATCAAGTATTTCTTTTGTATTTAAAATAAACTTTTTCTCTTTCAAAGGTGAAATAAATAATTTTTAACATGCAGAAGGATATCTAAATTGATGATGACAAGCGAATTCCTCATATGAGGAAGGTGATATATAATACAAAGGTAGAACATTATTAATAGAATCATCTTGGGAGACCTATGTTATAGAGAAAACATAATCCTAGAAGAAAACTAGAGACATAAATGGAAATAAACACTAGGCCAAGTTATAAATAACCATTATAACATAGATCCCTTATTTCCTTAGAAAAGATACCACAATTATATTTTAGGAAAATAACTTTTGAATATTTTGATCAAATAATAAGTTTCTAACACTTTTCAACCTTGCTGAAACCCTTTTTAAAATTGAGGGAAATTAATATCTAAAATGGAGTCTTACCAAATATGATAATTGAAAATAATTATTATAGGTTGTAAAATATGAGAACAATAATTAGATAAATTATAATCCCATTAACAACTATCTTTTTGACTAATTTAAAAAGGCATTATGGGAGTAAGTTTACATAGCTATTTCTTGCCTCCAAAATTGGTTTAGAATGGATGAAATTAAATTATCTAAAAATGGAGTTTTTAAAATATAAAATTTCTAACATAATTTTTATAGCTTTAAATTATTAGCTATTTAATTAAATAAATTTGTCATTATATTTTTCTATTTTTAGTGAAGCAATTTTAAATATAGTTTTACAATGAATTTTTTAACTCCCTTTTCAACCACTAAATTCATTTAAGAATGCTAAATAATTTTGATAGTTTATTCCTAGTAAAAAAATTTAAATTCCTAAATCATATTATCTATAGCTTGGAAAACACATTTTAATAATCAACAAAAATAATTTCCTTTTTTCATGAATTAAAAAATGGTGCCTTTGTACCTATTTTATCGACTTGGAGCCTTGGGTTATATTTTTTAGGAGTATCTCTTAATTTTATGTTTGGTTTAAATACATAATTACCATAAATAATTTATTTTATGTCTACCTTAAATTATTATATCTTAAAAAAATTATCTATAGCCTTAGGTTGGGTTTCATACCTTAAATTCATTTAGTTATATAACCATGGCCTTAGTTGTACCTTGATAAGTATAAAAGGGGTCCTATTACAAATTAAATTATAATTTATTCTTGGATTAAGTCTTGATTTTAATGTTAATAATTATAAGTCTATATGTGTGTTCTTCCCATATGTTTGGATACCCTTGTAACCATTGGTAGTGCCTATATATGTTTGTGCAATCTAGTGGTCAGGGAGTTACCCATAATGGTAAGTACATTTTTCTCAATCATATAATAAAATAGTTAAGGCTAGATTATTTCACATATGAACTAATAATTAATAAAAAATGGGTGAAATATAGTTGATTGATTCTGTGTATTAAGGCAACCATAATAAAATAAAGCTAACATAGGGAGTAGGCATAGGCATAGAGAACTAACCTCTAGGACACTCTCCTAGGGTGATAATTATTACTAAGAATAGGGTTATATTAGAAATATTTTAAAAAACTAACCTAAGAGGGATTATCCATAACACATATTTCTAGTCTGATATTCCTTATGCATAGTATTCTTCTTATTTCTAATCTCATAGTAAGTATTATTGTACAGTGGTTATGAATTAAATTAATTGTTAGGCTATGACCATTTTATCTATAGTAAGTGAGATTTTTTTATTCCATATTTACCTTAGAAATTAATATAATGTTAAAAATATGATTGTCATTGATGTCAAAAGGGACATTATGAGCATGCAATTGATGTTTAAGACTAAATATGGTGATTAGAGGATATGAAACGGATCTTATTAGAGGTCAAGGATGATTGGAATATTTATGTGCATGAGTGGAATTCATTCAGTTATTCATATTGATCATCTATAAATTTTGGGTCTATGATAGGAAATTTTGAGAAGGCATTTTGCTAACATCACCATTATTACATGTGGATGAGTCTGGGGGAATTGGTCATATATTTATGACCGCATTAGTCCCTAGTTATTATTTGCTAGATTTGAAGTCATGTAATGAAGCATGGTAGAAGATATGGGGATGCAAATTTTGCTACTCAGACAAAAATCACTAAGTTTCTATACTTAGCCAAAATTTAAAAATAGTTAAATAGAGCCAAGTAAGCATATTGATGAGGTCAATATTTTCACACATATATGTGTCAAGTTAAACTTATCATATGTGTTTGTTCATTTTTATGCCTAGCATCGACATGTTAAATCTTAGGTCATGCAACATAGTATGACAAAGATATACTTGAGTGAAGTAGGGCTCCCAAGCATTTTGACAGTGTTTTCCAACACATTCAAATTTTTAAGTTACAAGATAAAGCTAAGTAGAATATTTGATGATGCCCTTTATTAAAAATATGAATACCTCAGGATAAAATGGGTATATGGATGGAATGCCCTATGTAAGAGGATATTATGCACTAATTTGTAGATCATGTGACTAACCATAATAAGAGTTACATAGGTGCAAAATAAGCCTTCTAGGCATATTGAAATGGTCCTCATACTTAGTCAAATCTACACAAGGTCCTAAAAAGTTGTCATTATTTTACAAAGAATATTTATGGGAATTTTTGAAGGAAATAAATGGAAGATCTATTATGGGTTTTTCATGAGCATTCTAGACATATGTTCTATAGGTTAAAATGAGAAGGAATGAACTCAGAATTGAATTATCTTTGCTCCCAAAAAAATAGGGTTTATTAGTTAAACCCTAAGGGTTTAAGTCATGGAGTCAAATAATATTTTCTATTTTTTTGTTGATTGGATATAGCTGGGACCTCGTAGCTTAAGTAATAACTTATGCCTTTGTTATAATTATAAAATCAACCCCTCAACCAACTCAAAGCATTGGTTAAGATTTTATATTTGCTAAGTTTTAGACTTAATATTCATTCTAGCTTGATCAAATAATATAATTTAATTGTACACTAATGATCTAATGAAGTGAAGCAAAGTAGAATTGTCAAAGGGACCTCTGAGTAAACATGCTAGTGATAAGTATCACAATCATAAAGCCTAAAAAGTAAATCAATGGAGTGGTTTAAATTCAATGATCAATGTGAGGATTTAAAGTGTATCAATAGTGGGAAATGATAACAATGTATATAGTTCATATGTTTATTCCAAGTGTCACATTCTCAAGAGCTAGTCATAGATAAAGATTGATCTTGTCAAAAGATCTAATGGTGAGTGGATGATCATACAAAGGAGATCTAATAGAGAGAGTGGACATAGATGGGATAAAGTGATCAAGGTTTTTTGACATAGTGTGAGTTAAAGACTGAGAAAGTCTGAGAAGATCGATGGAGTGTACATGATCCAAAGATTTAAGAATCAAGGAGATAAAATAAAGAGTTCAATGTTTCATGATTAAATAAAAGTAAAGACCATGCATCTTCAAAGATCAAATGGCATGGTAGGGATCTCTGATCAAAGGATATAATGAATTAATTTTAAATTGAGAACATTAAATATAAGAAGTGTACATAAATCCACCAGATAGTGTGAGCCTATCAAAATGTGATCAAATAGATGTGTTTTAAAGTTGAGATATTTGAATGAAGACCATTAGACCATGGAACCAAATTGAAGATCAATGATTGATATTTAAAGATATGTTAATAATAATGTTTAGAAGTAGGAACATTTGAGTAAACCATATATTAAAATATAAATAATGATATTGATCATTATAACTGATCAAATCTATGTAATAAGGCATGTGCATAAAAAATAGAGCCTCATATTTAGAAAATATGGAATGAGACCAAGAATCATGGTGGTGATGCATGAGTTTTAGTTGTGTTAAAATTTTCTTTTAAGATATAATGAACTGAGTCTAGAACATAATGTGATGTGTCTATAAACAAGTGTAAACATATTAAAGATATGGGACCTGAGATTAGTTGTTTATATATATGACATCTAGGATACTGATGCAGGGGCATCCTTATGGACCCCAAAATGGATTTATTTTTGGATTTAAGTTATATTTTAGATGTATAATAGGTTTATTATGTCCTAATGTGGTCTTAGGAGTGATCTAGATTAGTACAAGTTGCATAAAATTTGAAAAATGGAATTTCCCCCCAAAATGACACTATTAGAAAATTTGAATTTTTTAAGCCTTGTAAAAGGCTTCCATGCATTATTTGAAGGTGGAAAGGGGTAGGACCATGTAAAATAGGTTTTTAAGAGTTATTAATACTATTTAAATGTCTTAAATGTATACTCTATTCTATAATCATGGTCATAAAGTACATATATTGATAAAACATGGAAAAATGCAATATAAGGTCAATAGCTTCAACATGGGAAACAATCCAAGAATTAGTTATAATTATTTAAAAATGTGGTTTAATTAGTTTTATAGGTTGGTTTTTGTTAATACATTCAAATTATAGAATGAAAAAATGTATTTATAGGATTGGTAATGGAGATATGATGGAAATTTTGTACAAACCCTACTATTGGAAAGATAAAGAAATAGACCTTTGTTGAAGGTCTTTGGAATATTGTTGTTTGAATTTTTTATATGATGAATATATAAATTGAGATTTATGATATAATTAATAATCAATTATTTTCATGTATGTTGAAATATTAATGGACAGTCAAGGAGACACCCCTGTTCTAGACAAAGAACATTCAAACCCTATATGTTATGCATTGTAATTATATACAAGAATATTCATGCTTAATGAATGATCAGTTAGTATTAGTTAATGTTTATAAATTTTCTTGGATTATTTTGGAATAATTTTTTATATTATAATTTTAAGGTTTAATTAGAGAATCAATTGGTATGTATAAGTACATATCATAAACCCTTGTTCCCCTAACAATCATTATTGTTTAAGTTGAGAATATGATCCTTGAGGTAAAAGTGGTATTTGAGTTAGTTTTTAGTAACTAAAACATGTTGAAGTAAGTAATAATATATTTATAGTCAATTTTCATTATGTACTTATGAGGAGGAATTGCTTTTGAAGGATAAATAAGATACAACCCTACTCTTTGTAGAAGAATACACTTATGTAGAATGTATATTGTTCTTTTGGAGGGATGTGTTCCAGGAGTGAGTAGAAAATACCCTAAATTCTTTTGAGAATAATTATTTAATGTTTTGAAATATTTTTGAACCTTCTGAGTAACTAGGAATAAGGTAAGAGATATTAAACTTTGTAACAGGCTTGTAACTAGTCTTTTATTTTGCCCAATCATGCATGTTTTGGTATATAAAGGCTGAGTAGTGAATTAGATAGTGTTACATGATGAGTGGATAACATGATATGGGTTATTATAGACATAAAAAAACCATTTTGAACCTTTGAAACCTCTTCAAACTCCCATAGTGTAATTTTAAGTGTTCTCATGTGGTAATACTAAGATAGATACCTTAAACTAGGGTTTGGGGATTATAATAAATTATAACCATCAAAAGGTTACAAAAATTGGTGGAAATATTTTTAATAACATATTTAAATATATTTTTTGGGTTTAATAATTTTAGTGAACATATCCATACTCTTTGAAGGTACTGTGTGTTTCAATAGGGTAGATAGGCTTATTACGCCTAAACAACAAACTAAAGTAAATATGAAAAGAGACTTAGTTAAAGAGTTAAGGTCTATAATTTTTTGGATAGATAGTTATTATAAAATGGTATCCAAAATAAGTTATGGTTTTCCTTATTTATTTTTTATAGATTATACAAAATAAAGAAATCCCAAAAATAACACTAAAAGGACTAAAAAATAGGCAGAGTAGGGAGAAAAGTGTGAGTTGAGTTTGGAAAATAGTTGAATATAAATTTGGAGAGTGTATGTGAGTTGATGAAAATATATAAAGGGTAAAGAAACCCTTGTTAAATAATATATAAGTAATTTAAAGTACAAGAACCAAGGTGAATTTGTAATCCATTGAGTAAAGAGTTAACTTAAGAGTAATTATGAAAGGAAGTTGGTTTAAAAATAAGGTTAAATATGTTTTATTTGTACATGATCTGTATCATTTTTGTATTAGAGATTAGGGAAATAGTTTTTTAATTATTGAAAGGATTAACAATGTGCTTTCAATTACATTACAAAATAGGTGATCAAAGATAGTGCTCCATGGACAAAGCAAGTAGAGAAGATGATGATTTGGTCAAGAAGATGGTAGACCAATTAAATTAGTTGATTTCTCCAGTAGTGATGATAATGGAGGATATATATGATTTTCTCAAGGAGAGAGAATAAAGTGAGGAAATAAATGATAGGCATCAACGTGAATCTTTGCATGCAAGAATGGAAGAGAGAGAGAATAGAGAAGTTGTACAAGAGAGACCACATGAATATGCATTAGAAATTCAAGAGAGCATGGGGAAGCACCATGAAAGGCAAGTTAGAACATTATCAAATGATAGATTGAGGAGAGAAAAAGGTCCAATGAGACAAGGACCAAGATACAGATTTCAAGGATAATGTTGGAGTTACCACAGAGATGGACATAGGGAAGTAGAGTGTCTAAGAGGTATGAATAGTAGTATGCAATAATAGAGAGTGAGAGAGATGAATGAGGAGAGAGGGAAATATAGGAATGATTCATTACTCATGAGGAGAGTCTTAATGTAATATAAATAAATCAAGGAACCAATTTAAAGGAGGAGCTTATTTAGAAGTAGATGTAAAGCCCATGGTAAGGTATGAATTTTGGTTATTGATGGTGGTAGTACTAGAAATATATTTTAATTGTATATAAAGGATATGTATGAGGAATTTCCAAAGAATGAGGTATCCCATGAAGAAGTCATAAAGACTTTAAACATTAATTCTAATAAATTGTTCTACCATGAAGGTACAAGTAGGGATCATGTAAAAGATAAACAAGAAGAAATTGTTAGTGAAATGGGCAATATGAAACAAGCCCATGAGAGACACCAAGAAGAAAATATAATTAAAGAGAGTATGTATCCCATGGATGTGTAGGAGTTAGATATTAGTCAAGATGTTGAACAGGTACAATAATAAACTAAGTATGTATATGAGTATGAGATAATCAAAAGACAAGCACAAGTAGTGTATGAGATAGAATGGGTTGAAAAAGGAGTATTGGTGAAGGAAAAAGAGTACATATTAGAAAAAATTATTGAAATTGAGTTAAGAAGGAATATTATAGTACACCTATATGGTAAGAAGAAGAATGCAGTAGTTGTGTTTTGCTTAAAATTAATGTTTCATGTGTAGCTATGAAGAAGAATCAGATGAGGCCTAAATATGAGGCTCAAGAGGATGTACACCTCTGTAAGATAAAATTGGAGTCAAACACCTTCTATAAGGAGGTTCATAGCATTATAGTAGTATAATATACCATGTGGATGATATAATACTTGTAGGCAAAGATTCTTATAGCTTCGTAATATGATGTAGGGGCATCCTTATGGACCTAAAATGGATTCATTTTTATCCTTAAGTTGTATTTTATATTTCTCATAGGTGTATTATGTCCTAATGTGGCCTTAGGAGTGATATATATTAGTACAAGCTCAATAAAATTTGAAAAATGGAGTTTCCCTCCAAAATGACACTATTTGAAAATTTGAATTTTTTAAGCCTTACGAAAGGATTCCATGTATTTTTTGAAGGTTTCAAGGGTTAAGACAATTTCCAAGAGGTGTCTAAGATTTATTAATACTAATTAAAGGTCCTAAATGTATTCTCTAGTCTATAAGCATGGTCGCAAAGTATATATATTGATAAAACATGAAAAAAAAGCAATGTAAGGTCAAAGCTTCAACTTGGGAAACAATCCAAGAATTAGTTATGCTTCTTGGAAAAGGTTGAATATTTAGTTTTATATGTTCTTTTTGTTAATCCATTCAAATGAGAGATGAAAAAATGTATTGATAAGATTGGTAATGGAGATATGATGGAATTTTTGTACAAACCCTACTATTGGACGGTTAATGAAACAAACCTCTATTGAAGGTCTTTGGAATATTATTGCTTGCATTATTTATAGGATGAATATATAAATTATTATTTATGACATAATTAAGTATGAATTTTTTTCAAGTATGTTGAAAGATTAATGGATAGTCAAGGAGATACCCCTATTCTAGGATCGTATATAGGCAGATTCATGCTTAATGAATGATCAATTAGTATTTAAATAAAGTTTATAAATGTTATTAGAGTAGTTTGTAATAATTTTTGAGATTATAATTTCAAGTATTAATTATAGATTCAGTTGGTATTTATAAATACATATCATAGACCCATGTTCCCATAATAGTCATTGTTCTTTAAGTTGAGAATATGATCCTTGAGTAAAAGTGGTCTTTCAGTTGGTTTTCAATCACTAGAACATGTTGAAGTAATTATTAATATATTTATAATCTATTTTCATTGTATACTTATGAGTATGAATTTATTTTTAAATATAAATAGGATATAACCTTAATCTTTATAGAAGAATATAGTTATGTAGGCTGTATATTATTCTTTTTATGGATATGTTCTAAGAGAAAGGAATAAATACACAAAAAAAAATTGGGAAGCATGATTTAATTCTTTTAAATTTTTTTGAACCTTTTGAGTAACCAATAATAAGGTAAGAGATATTAAACTTTGTTATAAGCATGCAACCAGTCTTTTATTTTGCCTAGTCATGCATGTTTTAGTATAAAAAAGTTGAGTAGTTAATTGGATAATGTTACTTGATGAGTGGATAACATGATATGGGTTATTAAAAACCTAAAAAAACCATTTTTAACCTTTTAAACCTCATAAAAATTCCATATGGGAATTTTAAGTGTTCTGAGGTGGTAACAGTAAAATAAAAACCCTAAACTAGGGTTTGGGGAATATAAGCAATTCTAACCAAAAAAAGGTTACAAAAATTGGTGAAAATATTGGTCATAATGTATTTAAATATATTTTATGGGTTTAATCATTTTAGTTAACATTTCCATACTCTTTGAAGGTATTGTGTGTTTCAATAGGGTAGACATGCCTAATAGGCCTAAACAACAAACTAAAGTAAATAAGAAAAGAGGCTTAGGTAAAATGTTAAGGTCTATAATTTTGTGGATAGATAGTTATTAGAAAAGGGTATCTAAAATAGTTGGTTTTTTTCCTTATTTATTCTATATATATTGTAAAAACTAAATAAATCCTAGAAATAGGGCTAGAAGGACTGAGAAAATAGGCAGAATAGGGAGAAAAGTGTGAGTTGAGTTTGGAAAAGAGTTGAATAAATTTTTTGAGAGTGTATGTGAGTTGATGAAAGGATAGAGAGAATAAATAAACCCATATTAAAAAATATTTAATTAATTTTAAGTATAATAACTAAGGTGAATTTCTAATCCATTGAGTGAAGAGTTAGCTTAAGAGTTATTGTCAAAGAAAGTTGGTTTAAAAACAAGGTTAAACATGTTTTCTTTATACTTACTCTACATAAAACATATGAAAATTTTGCTAAAACTATTGTTATTGACATTGATTAGAGTTAAAAAGAGAGAGACAGATAGAGAGAATAATTTTAATGAAGTGTGTCAAATAGAGATATATATAGAGACACATAATCAAAGAGGTAGTGTGGAAGAAAAGGGAGATGAAGTGTAGAGCATGAATAGTTGTAGATTAGACTTGTAATAGAGAAAAAAAATATTATATTTATTTATGAATCAATGTAGTAATTTAGAGTTGTATCTCCATAGAATAATTTGATAGGTGTCTCCTTAGGTTGGTTCCCTTCAATGTGTAACTAGTGAGGTTTTGACTATGAGGATTGATTAGAAAGGTAAATTCTAGAAATTATTCTCACCATGTTTCTTCCCAATGGGTTTTCCATGTATACATCAAGTTTCATGTGTATTTTTGTATGTGTGTGATCTTTTCATATTTCATTTGATCTACATATATCTTTCAATATGATTTAAAAATATTGAAAGTACTAGTTTTAGTTGATATACTAATTCACCCCCTGTTAGTATCTAGTTGTGTTCAAATAATTGGTATTAAATCCTAGGTTCCTTTAAATAAGATTAATCATCTCATGTATATATTTAAATAGTGAACATAAATGTCTAGTCAAGAAATATCTTCATCAAAAAAATCACCTCTTTGAGGGATCAAACTATTCATTTTGGAGCATAAGAATGGAAGCATGACTATCTTTATTATGGTTTGATGTATGGATGTCTATTGTGAATGGATAAATATACCTTGCTATAACTCTTACTAATCAAGCTACCAAGAAAGCATATGAGAGAAATTCTAAGGCAAATAATGTTATTTTATGTGGACTATCTAATTTAGAGTTTATCCAAGTGATTCATTGTCAAAATTCACAAGATATATAGAACAAACTGAAGATCATCTATGAAGGAGATGACAAGATAAAGCAGGACAATCTAAAAACTTACAAATGTAAGCTTTAAATCCTTAAAATGAATGAATAAGATAAAATTTTAGACTATCTCCTTAGAGTGGATGAAATAGTCAATGTAATTAGAGGCCTTGGAGAATAGATGAAAGATCAATCATTTTTAAAAAAGGTCCTAAGATCTCTACCATCAAAGTATGACTCTAAAATATCTATAATAGAGGAATCAAGAGATCTAGATAAACTCATTATTGGTTATTTACATAAAACCTTCACTACTTATGAGATGAGAATGGGAGAAGTAGATAATTTCAAAATAGAAGTTATATTCAAAGTAGTGAATCAAGTAAAGGAAAAAGTACCTACATCCAGATCTAAGGAGACTAATGAAGAAGAATCTAACTTTCTCATAAGATTAAAAAGAGGGTTTGGATAGTATAGAGGTAGGTTACCCTTTAAATTATTTAATAGTGGTAAAGTAGGAGATTTTATTGCTAAGTTCCCTAACAATAAAAAGGATAAATCTGAGCGAGTAGAGAGTATCAAAAAGGTGAAACCCTACTATCCCATGAATAAGAACTTATTCAAAAATAGGAAAGGTCTATACATAAAATAAGATAGTGATTCAATGGATGATAGTCATAGTTCTAATGATGATCATGATAGTGTTTTTTTGGCTAAAGAAATGGAAGTCCTATTCATGATAATAGAATCAAATTCTATGGATCAAGAATAACTTGAAGACTTAGATGAAGAAGAAGAAGGAGAAGAGGATCTAGAGTGTGAGCTCATCTATGCTTTAGATAAATTTACAATATGAGAAAAGAGAGCTCAAAATAGAAGAATCTTGGACAAAAGGAAAGTGAAAAAATGTCCAAAATCCTTGAAAAATATTATCAAATGGTGGTTAGCCTAAAGACAAGTTGACGAGGCTAAAATAATAGAAGATGTAGTCAAACTTAAACTACAATATAAATATAATGAGTGCATAAATCTAGAAATAAAGATAGTGGCTTTGAGAAAAGAGCTTGAAAAAGCTAAAGCACAACTAGATAAAATTCTAGATTTTATAGAAGGATTAGACATTCTTGATGAATTGATTAACTCCCAAAATCCTTCAAAAGAGAGATCAAGTCTTGGTTATGAAAAAGGAAAATGTTCCACAACTAGTACATCTTCTAACCTATATGACAAATTCAAAGCCGAAGGAAAATTAGGAGCAAATAAAAGAGAATGCTTGAAAGGATAGAAATACACACTCAAACATATCTAATATGAATAAAGATGAATGATAAAATAATCTTAAATAAATAAGTAGACAAAGGTAGCTGATGCTGATGGATACATAAAATTGAGATACTTGAAGAAGCCATATTTTAGAATAGCTTCTCATACTACACAAAGCAATTATATGACTAGGTATTCCTCATATTTCTATGGTTATTATTATGCTTGCAATCAGTTTGGTCATAGGGCTATTTATTTTAGAGTTTTACCTAAAAGGAGAACACATTTTATAAGTATAAATTCATTTGTTCCTTTAATTACAATAACTTTGGTCACATAGCCAAACAATGTAGAACTAGATTTGTACGATCAAAAGAACAAAGTGTAAAGAAAGGCATGGCTCTCAATGTGAACAAAGGTTCAAAAGTCTTTGAAAAGGAGAAAAATAAGCCATAAAAAAACCCAAATAAGTGTGGAAATTGAAAAATTAATCTATGATTGTTGAAACTGCACTCTATGCCAAGGAGCAAAATTTTTGGGCAATAAGTAGTGGTTTCTCAAAACATATGACTGGTGATAAGATAAAGTTCATAAAATTAAGAAAATGTAAGGAAAGATATGTTAGCTTGGGAAATGACACAATAGTAAAGATCAAAGGTGGAAAATTGCCTGCACATGATGTCCTTTATGTTGAAGGATTGAAGCATAATATGCTAAGTGTCATACAAATGTGTGAAAATAGATATAAGGTCACATTTGATGTATAAGGATACAAGTTAAAGAGATAGAGAAGACTAGTTGCAGAAATGAAAGAGGACTAGAAGCAACATATATAATCTTGTTGAAGTGAATGGTAATAACTACCTAATGAGAAAGATTGTTGAGAGTTGATTATGTCATAGAAGAATGGGTCATGTTAACTTTGATAACCTATTCAAATTAATCATAAATAAGTGTGTCAGGCACATGACCAATTTAACCAAACATATGGACACTACTTGCAATGAATGCCAACTAGGCAAGGGTCAAATTTCAAATAAAGGACTATGTAATTACAAAGCATCTAGAATTAGTTCATTCTGATCTTTATGGTCTTACTAAGATAAAATGATATAAAGGAGAGAGATAATTCATGTTTTTCATATATGACTACTAAATAAGGACATGGGTATCCTTTTTGAAGGACAAGTCATAGGCATTTGAAAGATTGATGATCTTTAGATCCATGGTTGAGAGTGAGATTGGATAGAAAATCAAATGCATAAGATATAATAAACATGGATAATTCACCTCAAATGAGTTCATAGAGTATTTTTATATGCCTGGGATCAAAAGGCATTACTATACAACAAGGACTCCATAGTAAAATGGAGTGGTTTAAAGAAATAATAAGATAGTTAAGGAGATGGATAGAATAATGATAAAAGAGGCCAAGTTACCTAATGGAGACTAGAGAGTAGTCCAAAAAATAATATACATCTTGGATATAATTCAATATAGTTTTAAATAGTAATGGAACTCCCTATGAGCTATGGTATGAAAATCCTACCTCTATTATGTACTTTAGAGTGTATGGAAGAAAACACTACAATGGGAGAAAAGAGGATAAATTGGGATGATTTGAATCAAGATGTGATGAAGTAATATTTCTTGGTTATTCCACTCAAATAAAATCCTATGTGTTTTACAATAAAAGGATACACAAGATTGTAGATATCGTCAATGTCAAGGTTGAAGAAGGATTGAAACATGTTAATGCTGACAAGGAAATTAGTATTGAAGAATCATATCTTGAAGAAGAAGTAGATAATGAAGAGGTTGAGGAAATGAATGAAAAGGTAACTCCAATATTTGTTCAAAAGGATCATCCTAAAGAGTAGATAATTGGTAGTAAGAATGAAGGAGTTCAAACTAGAAGAAGATCTACAATGAATAAAGAGCAAGTAAGTTTTTCTCTAATGTCTAAAATTTAGCGTAAGAACTATGTTGAAGCCATTAACGATGAGAATTGGATAAAATCCATGGAATAAATGAGTCAAATTGGAAAGATCAAAACATGGAAATTAGTCCCAATACTTTCAATCAAGAATGTGATAGGTACAAAATGGGTTTATAGGAACAAGCTCAATGAGGATGGAGTTTTTATAAGGAATAAAGCAAGATTGGTATGCAAGGGATATGTACAAGTTGAGGGCATAGATTTTGAGGAAACATTTGCTCTAGTTGATAGATTGGAATTTATAATAATGCTTCTAGCATTCTCTATTTATTAGAAGTTCAAAGTCTATCCAATGGATGTCAAGTCTGCTTTCTTGAATGGGAACCTAGAATATGAAGTCTATATTGAACAACTAGAAGGTTTTCAGTTATCAGAGGAGGAATATTATATGTCAAGACTAAATAAATATTTGTATGGTCTAAAATAGGCACCAAGATCATGGTATTCAATATTAGATGAGTACCTACATCAACACAGTCTCAACAAAGGATGTGTAGACAATAATTTGTATTTCAAATCAGAAGGTGAACATATGTTGATTGTTGTTGTTTATGTAGATGACATCATATTTGTTGGTAGTAATAATAAAATGTGTAAATAATTTCCTCCACAAATTCAAAGTGATTTTGAGATGTCTATACTAGGATAACTTTCTTTCTTCCTGTATCTACAAATAACACAATCTAATGAAGGGATATTTGTATCTCAAACCAAGTATGTAAAGGAAATGACCAATAAATTTGGAGTGGAAAATAACAAATTAGCTATTACTTCCATGATAATTGGATGCAAGTTAAGCAAAGAGGATGAGTCCCATGATGCAAATCAGACATTGTATAGATGAATTATAGGTAGCTTGATATACCTAACTAAATCAAGACTAGATATTATACAATCAATGTACATGGTCGCAAGATTGTAGAATGCTTCCAAAGAATCATATGTCAATGTAGTGAAAAGGATTTTTAGATACATCAAGAGCACAATTGATTATGGCCTATGGTATTATACAAGTAAAGATTCCACTTTGACAACATATACAAATATTTATTGGGTAGGAAGTGTGGATGATAGAAGAAACACTAGTGGTGGTGAATTTTTCCTTGGAAATAGACTTGTTTCATGGTTTATTAAAATAATAAATCAATTACTCTTTCTAAAATAGAAGTAGAACATGTAGTAGTAGTGGCATGTTTCACTCAAGTCTTATGGATGAAGAAAACACCAAAATACATCAAGGTAGAGTAAAATTCACCTATCTCTATTATTTTTGATAATTTAAGTGTTATTAATATATAAAATAATATAGTTATGCATTCTATAACCAAGCACATATCAATCAAGTATCACTTCTTAGGATAACAGGTTGGATATCAAGAGGTCACAATGGAGCATGTTCCAACTCAAAATTAAATTATGGATATATTTACCAACCCGCTTCTTAAGAAACAATTTGAGTATCTGAGACAAAAATTGGGAGTAGTGGCTCCTACACCACAATAATAGATCTTAGTGATAGGGCATGAGTTTAGGGGGTTTCTCATAGAAGCTTTGGTAATCCCTAGAAGAAGAGAGAAAAGGAAACTTAGGTATTCATATATTTATAAATTTCTAATGAGTTTGTGGTTATAGATTCTTAGACAAACTCTATTATCTGATGAAGGGGGAGAAACATTTAGACAAATAGTCATAATGAGTCCCCTTGCCATTGGTGTCAAAGGGGGAGAAGAAGAGAAAAATTCTCTCTAAAAAAAGTTTGAAAAAAAGTTCAAATATAAAATAAGAACCATAAAACATGTCCAAGTTAACTATTAGGCACATATGCCATTGTTTAATGTGGAATAAGTTTGGTATGAATAAATTGAGTTCATACTCATCATAAGCCAATGCAAGCAATGCTAGAGGAATAAAATATTATAAGATCATAGTGATAAAACTTATGTGGGAATAATGGAGTTTTATTATTATTTTAGTTAAGGGTATAGATTAATAAATCAATATAAATTATAACAATAAATATAGTCCTAATTTGTGTAACTACTTTTCTTTTTCACCTTTCTAAAAGTAGTAATAAATAAGAAGAAATATAACTTAGCTAGAAAATAGACTGAGATGGTTGATACAGAGGTTGAAAATGGCTATTTAAAACTAGGAAGGTGTAGTAAAATTGAATCTATATTTCATTGGGTGATAAGATAGGAGCACTAAAAAGTGGATGCTTTGATTTCTAGCACTGGTATCTATTCATACCACTATTTTCCAAACTGATCATAGATACCTAAAACTTTCTAGGTAGTTGCATTGTGCCTATGGAAAATTAAGCATTGGTTGTTGATAAAAGTCACTATGGAGATGATTTTGTCTTCAAAACCTAATCCTTCATCATACTTGATAAAACAATATTTGAGTCACTTGAAAAAGAGGTGGGGGTTAGTGTGAAAGACATACTGAACATGCAATCCACACACATTGTGTGGGTATGCTACCTACATACCAATACTTGAAGAGGGATCAAGCCATATGTAGTTATCCCACCAAATGTTCTTTTTGTAATAGTGTGATGGGGATACAAATGTCAAATTAGTAGTCTTTGAGGTGGTTAGGTCCTGGTATGAGGATTTGAGTAGGTTTTTAGCTGTGTTGGGTGACTATGTTTAAAGAATACGGAAGTTTACCTCAGTGCTTTGTTTGTATTCTTACTTGTTTTGAAATTTTTGTCACTCCCTTTGTAAATAATCTTTGAGTGGGATTTTATAGGGAATAATTGGTCATGGGTAAGATGTATTTGTGTTAGGATGACCTAGTTAATTATAAGGACTAGATGAAAATTATTGTTGAGGATTAAAGTACAAATGGATAGGACCATTGAAAATGGATAAATTCTCTATGGGGTGATATAGTCCAAATGGGGTGCTCTTATCCTATAGGATTGAGACCTATGAAAATAGGATTAGCATGGGGAATACTATTTGAATGAGGTGGAATGACTGTTTAAAAGGTTATAAATGACTATTAATGAGAAAAAAGGTGTCTAGAAGGGTTGCAAGAGCATGCAAAAATAACCTATGGATGGGGTGTCACAAGCCACACTCAAACTTCCAATTTGGACATTTTATATAACTATGTTTACCCCCCTTTTAATCTAGTGATGCATCAAAGTGAAATATTAGGATAAAGGAAAAGTAGATAGTGTACCTAAACTTAGCTACAAAGGTGAAGCCCATGAAGATGTGTGATACTGAGTGTGCATAGAGACAGCCCAATGTGAAGCATAAATATGCAAGAGAAAACAAGGAGTATATCACTTCTTACTAGACATCTTATGTATATAATAAGAATGTAAAATGGTTGCATAAAAGAGAGAGGAAGAGAAAGGAATTAATCCACCTTATTGGGTACATGAACCAATACAAAAACTATTATGATGTTGAGTGATGTTCAGTATGTGATGTACTAAAAGTAATATCATGAATGGAGCTTAGTGCTCAATTTATTGAGAATGGATCAATAATACAAAGGTTGGCCCTTTGGATCCATCATTTCACACTATGTAGTGAAGCTATGTGATCATGCATGTGTTAATTGATGTTTGGACTATGTTTCCAATCCATTTGAGTACCTGGCTCAAGAATATAAAGGCTAGCTAGTCCTTTGGCTCCATGGTTTCCCACTAAGTGTGAATTATGAACTAATACTAGTATAAATGTGTGTCATATGAGATGGCTTATGAATCCCATGAATTATCTATAATATAACAATGTGGCATGGATTGCTAAATGTGTATTGAGAACTAGGGCAATCTTGGCCACTGCAAAACATGGAGATTAGGCTTGTATGAAAGCCACTCTAAAACTAAGAATTAGGCTTATATGAAATCCACTCTGAAATGATGCTAATCCCCTATAGATGGACTAAGGCACACAACTACTTTAATGAACTATAAATAAAAGAAGGAAAATGTGTTGTGCACATTGTCCCCAATCACTAGTGTCTGTAACATGGATTTTGATATGGAAGTTATACCAACTACCCGATTTGAAATTGGAAGTGAGATCCATCATATAGTGCATGATACCTCCTATATCTAGATAGTCTAAGTAAACTTGCACTAAAATTACCCAATCTAAACTAAACTGTAATTGGCAAAACTATAATTAACCTTACCTTTATGTCTGTTTCTAAAAATTCTTGGTTATTGGCTATTTGGATAAGAGTGCCAAAATTTTGACACTTTGTTGTAGGGCACTTAATCTAAATGGGAACTCTTTTCCTTTACTATTTATGATGACTTTTCTATGTTTGTTACTATATTTTGGTCCATTTTGCATGTTTTGAACTCTTATTTTTATTTTTAGTGTTTTAAAAACTGATTTTTTAATCAATAGAGGGCTATAATCTATGTGACAAAACCCCTATTTGTTTCCCCCTCTTCTAAGGGTAGGAATGAAGACCCTACAATGACTATCCTCAGTATTAAAATCCCTACAAGTGTGTTATATTGTGAAATACATGATATATCAATGATAATCCAAAATATGTCTCAATATATAATATATTTTGTATTGGAGATTATTAGATCAACATGGGTATGCCTAGGTAGAAGTAAAAATGTAATAACATATGTCTTATACTAAATTGAAACATGTAAATATAGTTATTTTTCAAGGAGCGATGGAACATGATGTCCATCATGGCATCTAAAAAGGAAATATAATGCATGATGTGGATCATGGCATTGTAAAAAACTAAGAAGCAAACAAGCACACAAGGCAAGATGTAAGAATCATACAAAAGAGGCCAAGGGGCCAAGAAAACAAGGAACATGGGAACATGCCACTCAAACTAGAAAAAAAAAGAATATAAGGCATGTTAAAATGCCCACATACACATATAATTGTAAACAAGAAATATTGGCACAAGGTTCATAAACATATACAAGAGTACAAGCAAAGGACATTGGTAAATGTCCTAAGGCACACACAAGTAACAAAATAGGAATTGAGAAATGCAATCACATCTATCTAATCAATTCAAGAAAATAAGGCATACAAATGCTGGAAATACTAATGTATCTAGATATTCAAATTAAGAAGTGAAACTATGTAAAACATGTAGTACAAGACTAGGTAGATGCTAATAAATACACAAGTGCTATATACTATTAAGTGTTGATAGAATAATCCATGTAAGCTAATAATTAATGTACATGAACATGATAACTAGAGTTTGTGGTGTAGGAATGACATAATTTGGATGGTGTAGTCATGTAGAAGATGCCCCTGGTGGGTAAATATTTTGATGCATGTCTTGAATGTAAAAGTAGGATGCCCCCTCAATGGGTAGAGTGAAATAATCAAGGATTGCACACACTCAAACAAGATAAAGAAAAGCATGGTAATGTAGATAAATCAACAAATAATAGCATATAATATCAAAATGTAAGTGTAAAATGGTATTAAAAATGTAAAGCATGGATAATTCATACAGTTGAAATGTTTTCGGTGTTTTGAGTTATTTGAATGTTTTTGTATTTTGACATGTTATATTGTATTTTGTGTTTTGAAATAAGATATATATAAGTAATCATAAGGAAACTACGTATACTAAAGTAGAAATAAGCTATGTACAAGTAAGCTAAGAGATTATGTATAAGAATGATTGAGAAGACATGATACTAACTAATGAGACTCATAAGAGACTCCCTATCATAATGTACTGTATCAAGGAGAGGGATCATGTATGATCATGAAGCATGATGGAAGAGTTGAGACTATGAATCTAAAATTTGTGTATGTTATAAGTTCTTTGAAATTGCTGTAGTGTAAATTGACTATGGGTTCCCTTGTAAATTTGAGAAGTGGATGCAACTATGGGGCTCTTAGGGACCCATCTGGTAGTAAAAGAATCTCTCTAAAAATGTGATTTATGTGAATAATATAGATAGAAACTATTTAGAGTCCTAAAATTGTCACTAATGTAGTGGTCACTCTAAGAGAGGCCTTTGTGGAAGTGTATAAACTCTTTGTGATGGATAGGGAGGCCTTGACTATGTTTGAACCTTAACTGGAGAAATAATTATAACTAGTGGAGGAGATATAAATGGTGATTGTAGAGTAGGATATGGCTCTAAAGTGCGGAGTTTTAACTAATATAAAACTCCACCCACTATAACAACTTGATTATCATGAATTTATTTCATGCATATGTGAACTATAAAAGGTATTTCATGAAGTTTCTATATCCATGGTAAACCGAGAAACAATTCAAAGACTCATACATTGGGAATAATAGTAAATGGTGTGACCACATGTGTTTAACCAACCTATAGAAGAAGTACCTTGGGTGTGAATACTATAGATAGAAAATATTTAGAGTCCTAAAATTTTCACTGATGTAGTGGCCACTCTAAGAGAGGCCTCCATGGAAGTGTATAAACTCTCTTTGATGGATAGGGAGGCCTTGACTATGTTTGAACCTTAACTGGAGGAAGAATTATAACTAGTGGAGGAGATAAAAATGGTGATTGTAGAGTAGGATATGGCTCTAAAGTGGGGAGTGTTAACTCGTATAAAACTCCACCAACTATAAAAAATTGATTATCATGAATTTATTTAATGCATCTATGAACTATAAAAGTTATTTCATGAGGTTTCTATATCCATGGTCAACCAAGCAACAAGTCAAAGACTCATACATTGGGAATAATAGTAAATGGTGTGGCCACATGTGTCGAATCAACCTATAGAATAAGTACAATCTCATCTAATGAAATATATATATACCCACTAAATCCACTAATAATTGTGTTTAGTGGGGTGATATCCTACTTCGAATATCCCAAATTCTAAAGTAATGTCATAATGTACATATTCACACTGAATCTATTATCTATGAGAAGGGTATGAATAGGATGGTGATCAATGTAGGCTCTGATAAAGAGTGCATAGTAATCTAAATCATACTCAACTATCTCATACTTTGAGAAGGAGATTGAAGGTTTAGCTAAAACTCTAAAATTATACACACCAATCATGTTGATCAAAGGATGGGACTCAACTGAAGGTGCTTAGTATGTATTGAGTGGAGGGTGTGCATGATATGCATGGTGAACACCTAATGTTCCCCTTGTATCCTCTTTATAATGTTATGGGAAAGGATCTAAGAAAACTTTTAGAGCTTTGTAATATGTTTGTTTTTCCTAAAGAGGCTCAATTGGAGTCTCGATATCAATAACTTTTTCATCTATTAAGTCATATCTAGTGTCATAAACTAATGAATCTATTCATTATGTATCCTAGTTCCCTATGAAAATCATAGAATTCATTCTAATCATGTCCACGTAGAAGAGGATTTGTCTTATCAACTTCCCAAATAGGAGGGAGAGATAAGTCATTGCATTCTAACAGTTATTGTAAGACTCTAGCTGGAGATACTAGTAACTTGGTAAAGGCTCACCAAGGAGGTGATGATAAAAATACTCATTGAGGGTGATCTAAATCTACATTAACTATAGGTTGATTTTGAATTTTATTATCATTAACCTTTACTTTGGATGTGACTTATTATTACTCTTGTTTTTTGTTTTTAATATGCTTGTGTACTTGAGTTTGCCCATTAAATGTAATTTAACTTCACTTTCCTTTAGTGTATGACATAACTCAGTGAAGGAAGAAAAATTCTTAAACATTATTGACTCATGCAAAGATAGAAAATAAATCTATTTGAAGAGATATTTTAATTCTTGATCAACCATGGGGATAGTCATTTTATCCAAGATAGTCTTATATCTAAGAACATAATCTATAAGATGCTCATTAAACTTTATTTGTGTGGTGTAACTTTAGCATAAAAAACCCTGTCACATATGTTAATGATGACATGAAATAGGAAAATGTTAGTTAAATGATTGAATGCTTTGACTGATTGATTTGGTAGACTAAATAACTAATATAGAGAATAATCCTTTAAACTCCATGGAAATAACTTGTTAGTAACTAGTCATTTGGCACATATTCTAAGTAGGCGGCATGAAAATATCTCAACTGTGTCTCTAGGTCACCCTTGACATCATATAGAGTGAGCTTGGGTTGAACAAAACCTAGTGGTAAGGGTGTAGAAGCAATTTAGTGTGCTAATGGTGTATGAACTAGAGAAAAAGAGTCTGAATCCTATGTTGTTCTAGAGGCACCTTGTTCAAGATGTATCACCTTAGATTGAAGTTATTTGAAATATTACACAAGGGTACCCACATAAAGAGTTAAGGATGTACTAGCCATAATTTTTGGTGCTACATATGAAGGTTGGGCTACTATAGGGCGTTGTTGAAACATAGTTTTCCCCATAGTGTTATTTATAATTAGTTATTTTGAAGGAATGAAAGACTCAACTTAATTAAAAATTTAATTTACATGATAAATTTTAATATAAAAGCATGATATTAGGGTTATTCCCTAAGTATCTCTCTAAAACTTTGTAGAATCAAATCTTTGTTTGTGATAACATCATTATCAATAATAGGTAGAAGTGGGTTATTGGTCTAATGCAGTGGAGCATGAACATTGGTCTATATATCATTATTATTCTCATACTACACATTATCACAATTATCCTCATATAAATTAGTGTAATTTGGATGTGTAGGATTTATATTAGGAAACTAAACTAGTTATTTATCCATGGTATATAGACAGGTTGGAGGAATATAAGTGAATTCAGGAGGGTTTCCACTAAGTCTTTCACTTCGTCTCAAAAGAAGATATACAAGTAACTTAGGTGGTATAATGAAAACAACTTGAAAAATGAAATAAAATATTAAATAAATGTAATCTATGATTTGAAAAATAATTGGAATATGCATAAAATGGATACAAAGCTCACTAACATGTAAGGTAATACCTCAAAAGCATAGGGACCTAGTATATTCTACTAGGGTTTGAAAGAAATGATTTTTTAAATTACTATGGTGAATTTTAAAACTTAAATATAAAATTTTGATTTATATATGTAGGAAAAATTAGAAGAATATTGCTAAAATCAACAAGGAATTTTTCCTAGGGGTTTTAGGGTTTTTGTGTACAAATGAAGTAAGTCAGGTTCACCAAATGATTTAAATTATTTAGGAATAATAGATTTTTATTCCTATTTTAGGTAAGGGTCTAGATTAATAAATTAGTACAAAATATAACAATAAACATAGTTATAATTTGTGTAAGTATTTGTCTTTTTCACATTTTCTAAAAATACCAATAAATATGAAGAAATATAACTTAGATAAACAATAGACTGAGATGACTAATATAGAGGTTGAAAATGGTTGTACAAGACTAGAAGGGTGTCATAAATCTAAATATGGATTTCATTGGGGAAAAAGATGGGAGTGATAAAAAGTGGATGCTTTGATGTCTAACACTATTATTTGTTCTTCTTGTTGTTATCTGAACTGATCACAAAGACCTAAATTTTTTTGGGTAGTTACATTTTGCCAGTGTGAGCATGCTTGTGAAAAATCAAGCACTTGTTTTTAATGGAACTCATTTTGTAGATGATTTTGTCTTCAAACCCTAATCCTCCATCATGCTTGATAAAATGATATTTGAGACACTTGAGAAAGAGGGGGGGGGGGGGGTTAATGTGAAATATGTACTTAATGTATAATCCACACCCCTTGTGTGGGCATGCTTCTTACATACCAATACTCTAAAGAGGGATCAAGCCATATGTAGTTCTCCCACCTAATTTACTTTGTGAAATAGTGTGATATAGATTTAAATGTCAAATTGATAGTGTTTGAGGTGGCTAGATCCTGGTATGAGGATTTAAACAAGTTTGTAATTATGATGGGTTATTATGTACAAAGAATAGGGATGTTTTTCTTAGTGATTTTTTTTTGGTATTCTTGCTTATTTTCTTAGTTTTTTCACCTCCTTTGTAAATGAGCTTTGAGTGGGATTTTATAGGGAACAATTGGTAATGGGTCAAATGTATTCATGCTAGGATAACATAAATAAGGATAAGGACTAGATGAAAATTACCATTGGGGGTCAAAGCACAAATTGACATGACCACCAAAAATGGGACACTTCTTTATGGGGAGCTATAATCCAAATGGGGTTTTCCTATCCTATAGGCTTATGATCTAGAGGAATAAGATTGACATGGGTAATACTATTTGGCTAAAGTGGAATGATCATTTAGAAGGTTCCAGATTCTTGGTAATGAGAAAAAATATGTTTATAAGGGTCACAAGAGCATGCAAAAAAAAACTATGGATGGGGTGTCGCAAGCCACACTCAAAATAAAAATTTGGAGATTTTATGTGACTACACAAAATATTTAGTTTTCCATCAATGATAAAGGGGAAGATTGTTTAAAATACGATTATCATCATTGTCAAAAGGACATTATGAGCATATCATTAATGCTTAGGAGAAAATATGGTGATTAAAGGATATGCAAGGGATCCTATCAAAGTTTAAAGATGATTGGAATGTTTGTGTGCATGAGTGTAACTCACTAAATTATTCAAATTGATCATCTAGGCATTTTGGGTCTATGACAATAAAATCTAAGAAGGAATTTTGCTAACATCACTATTATCACATGTGGACAAGTCTAGGGGGGTTGGTCATATGGTTGTGATCACATTAGTCCCTAGTTATTATGAACTAGATTTGAAGTAATTGCATGAAGCATGGTAAGAGATATGAGGATATAAATTTGGCTACTCCAAAAAAATTCACTAAGTTTTTATACTTAGACAAATTTGCAAAAGGGCTAAACAAAGCCAAATAAGCATATTGATGAGGTCAATTTACACACATGGATGTGTTAGGACAAAATGATTATATGGGTTTGTTAATTTTTATGACTAATTTTTACATGCTAGATCTTAGGTCACATGAAATAGCATGACAAAATATATGCTTGAGAAAACTAGGGCTCCCAGGTATTTTAATAGTATTTCTCAACACTTAGTCAAATTTGTAGGTTGTAAGATAAAGATAAGTAGGTACTTTGATGATGTCATATCTTGAACATATGAAGGATTCAAGAGAAAATGTATATATGTATGAATTCCCCTATATAAAAGGATATTATGCACTAATTTTCAACTCATGCAACTAAGCACAACAAGATTTATGTAGGTGCAAAGTTACCCTTCCAAGCATATTCAAATGGTCCCCATACTTAGTCAAATATGCACAAGGTCCTGAAAAGTTTTCATGCTTTTAAAAAGACCATTTATGGTCATTTACAAAGGAAATAGATATAAGATCTATTATGGGTATTTTATGAGCATTTTATGGTTCATAGGTTTAAATGAGAAGGAATGAGCTCAAAATTGAATTATCTTTGCTCTCGAACAAAATAGGTTTTCTTAGTTAAAACCTAGGGGTTTAATTCATGGTGTTAAATAGAATTTTTTATTTTGATGTTAAATGGATATCTCCAAGACTTGATATCTTAATTTATAACTTAATCCTTTATTGTCATTATAAAACTGATCCCTTAACCTAGCAATTACCAACTTAAAGCAGTAATCAATACTTTATATTTCCAAATTCTCAGACTTAATAGTTTTCTCAAATTGATCAATGTCTATCATTTAATCATATTCTAAAGATCTAATTAAGTGAAGCAAATTCAAATTTTCAAAGGGGCCTTTGAGTAAATATGTTAGTGATAAGTGTCACAATCACATAGCCTATATAGTAAATCAATAGAATGGTTTAAATTCAATAATTTAATGATCAATGTGAGGTTTCCAAATGTATAAATAGTAGGAAATGATAATAATGTATAAAATTCATGCACTTATGCCAAGTTTCACCTTCTTGAAAGCTAAGTAGAGATATAGATCAAGCTCATTAGAAGATCTGATGGTGAGCAAATGATCATGAAAAAGAGATACAATAGAGTGAGTGGACTTAGATGGGATAAAGTGCTTGAAGTTTATTGAAATAGTGTGATTTAAAGACTAAGCAAGTTTGATGAGATCCATGAAGTTTAAATGATCCAATGACTCAGGAAGTAATGGGATGGAATGAAGATCTTGACATTTAAAAATTAAATAGAAGTAAAGATCATTCATATTTAGAGATCGAGTGGCATGCAAGAGGTCATATCAAAAGATATAAGAGGCACATTTTAAATATATAACATTAAAGATAGGAATCATACATGGATCTAGTGGATAACTTGATCTTGTTAGAATGTGATTAAATGGATACATTTTAAAGTTAATCTATTTAAATGAAGATCATCAAATCATGGCACCAAATTGAAGATAAATGGTCAATATTTAAAGATATGTTCAATCTAATAGTTAGATGTGAGAACATGTGATTAATCCATATATTATGATATAGATAATGAGATTGATCACTATAACTAATCAAATCTATACAATAAGGCATGTGAATTTAAACTAGAGCCATAGATTTGCTAAATATAGAATTAGAACAAGAATCATGGAGGTGATGCATGAGTTTTAGATGAAAAAAACTTGTATTTGAAGAGATAATTAATTAAGTCTAGAATAGAGTTTGATGTGTTTGTAAACAAGTGTGAACACAATAAAGATATGGAACCCTAGATCAATTATTTATATATACAACATCTAAGACATAGGTAAATGCTACTAGAACTATTGTTATTGCCATAAGCAGAGTCAAATAGAGAGAGAGAGAGAGAGAGAGAGAGAGAGAGAGAGAGAGAGAGAGAGAGAGAGAGAGAGAGAGAGAGAGAGAGAGAGAGAGAGAGAGAGAGAGAGAGAGAATAAAATTAATGAAGTGTGTTAATATATATATATATATATATATATATATATATATATATATATATATAGACATAAAAGTAGTGAGGTAATGTGGAAGAAAAGGCAGTTGAAGTGTAAAACATGAATAGTTGTAGATCAACCATATAACAAAAAATAGAAGGATTAGATTCATCTATGAATCTATGCTATAACTTAGAGTTGTAGCTCTATAGAAGAATATAATAGGTTGGCACCATCATAAAAATTGAGATGGTTCTTATATTAGGGAGTGGGTGCTTCCTTAGAGTTAAAGCTCTTAAATAAGGGGATTGGTGTCTCCCTAGGTTTGGTTCCCTTCAATGTGTAACTAGTGACGCTTTGATTGTGAAGGTGGATTAGAATAGTATATTCTAGTAGATATTCTCACCATGGTATTTCCCAATGTATTTTTCACATATACATCTAGTTTCATGTGTATTTATGTGTGTGTGATCTCTACATATTTGATTTGATCTACATATATCTCTTAATCTAATTTAAAAGTATTGAAAGGATAAGTTTTAGATGATATATTGATTCACCCCCTCTTAGTATTTGGTTATGTTTGAATAATTGGTATTATAGCCCATGTGTATTGAAATAAATTTAATTATATTAGGTAGATCTTGGAATAGTGAACACAAATTTCTAGTCAAGAAGGATCTTCATTAAATAAAGCACCTCTCTTTGATGGATCAAACTATGCATTTTGGAGCATAAGAATGGAAGCATATCTCTTTTTGTTAGGGTTTGATTTTTGGATGTCTATTTTGAATGGATATAAAACCCTTGATATAACTCCTACTAATAAATATACAAATAAATCATATGAGAGTAATGTTAAGGCAAAGAATGTTATTTTATGTGGCCTATCTAATTTAGAGTTTGTTAAATTGATGCATTATCAAGATACATAATATATCTAGAATAAACAAAAGAGAATTTATGAAGGAGATGACATGGTAAATTACGTCAAGATACAAACTTATAAATCCAAGTTTGAAATCATTAAAATGAATAAGGAAGAGAAAATTATAGACTATCTCCTTAAAGTGGATAAACTAGTCAATGCAATCAGAGGCCTTATATAAGAGATGAAAGAATCAGTCATTATCAAAAATGTATTAAGATATCTACCATAAAATTATAACTATAAAATATCTATAATATAGGAAGCAAGATATCTATATAAACTCATTATTGATGAGTTGTATGGACGCTTCATTGACTATGACATGAGAATGAGAGAAGAAAATAATTTCAAAAGACAAGCTCCATTCAAAGTAGCCAAGAAAGTAAAGTAAGAATCACCTATATCTATATCTAAGGATAATGATGAAGAAGAAGCCATATTTTGTATAAGATTAAAGAGAGGGTATGGAAATTATAGAGGTAAATTACCCTTTAAAAGTTTTAATTATGGTAAAGTAGGATATTTTGTTTCTAAATTCCCTTAAAATAAAAAGGATAACTTTGAGCAAGAAGAGAGTATCAAAAAGGTGAAACCCTAATATCCCTAGAATAATAAATTCTTCAAAAATAATAAATATCTATACAAAAAATAATATAGTGATTAAATGGATGATAGTGATAGTTCTATTGATGATCATGACTATGCTTTTGTGGATCAGGAAAAGGAAGTCCTATTCATCTTATGAGTGCATGAAGCTAGAAATAAAGATACTGGCTTTATGAAAATATCTTGAGAAAGCTAAAGGAAAACTAGATAAAATTATAAATTTGATACGAGTATCAAACATTCTTGATGAATTGATCGACTCTCAATAGCCTTCAAAAGAGATATTAGGTCTTGGTTATGAAAAATGAAAATGTTCCACAACTAGTATATTTTCTAACCTATATGACAACTTTAAAAAAGAAAGAGGATAAAGAGTAAAGAAAAAGAAAGCTTCTAAGGATACAAATATAGACTCAAACATAGATGATGTGAAGAAAGATAAAGGATAAAATAAGTTTGAATAAAAGTAGATGATAAAGGTAGCTTATGTAGATGGATACACAAAAGTGAGAGACTTGAAGAAGCCAGAGTTTAGAATAGCTTCTCATACTACACAAAGAAATGATATAACCAGGTATTCCTCAATTTTATATTGTTATTTTTATACCTATAATCTATTTGTTCATAGAGCTATTTATTTGAGAGTTGCATCTAAAATGAGAATAAATTTTATAAGTAGAAATTCATTTGCTCCTTTGTTAGATACAAATATAACATGATATAATTGCAATAAATTTGGTCACATAGTTAAATAATGTAGAACTAGCTTTGTAGGATCAAAATTTCATAGTGTAAAGAAAGTCATGCCTCCAAATGTGAACAAAGTTTCACAAATTTATGATAAGGAGAAAAATAAGCCATATAAGAAACCCAAGGAAGTGTGGAAAGTGAAAAATCAATCTATGATTTCTCAAATTGCACTCCATGCCAAGGAGAATAATTTATGGGCAATAAAAAGTGGTTTCTCAAAACATAAAACTAGTGACAAGAGAAATTTCATCAAATTGAGCAAATGTAAGGAAGGATGTATCAACTTCGGAGATAACACAATAGTAAATATCAAAGGTAAAGGATCCTTGAACATAAATTAAAAACTACCTACACATGATGTCCTATATGTTGAAGGATTGAAGCATAATTTTTTAAGTGTTATCCAATTGTGTGAAAATGGATATTACATCATATTTGATATAAAAATTTGCAAGTTAAAGATATTTTGAAGACTAGTTGCAAAAGGGAAAAAGACTAAAATCAGCATTTATATTCTTGTTGAAGTGAATGGTAATAGCTTCCTGATAGGAAACATTGATGAGAGTTTGTTGTGTCATAGAAGAATGGGTCATGTTAACTTTGAAAACCTAGTAAAATTAATCACAAATAAGTGTGTTAGATACATGCCCAAGATAACCAAACCTAAAAACACTACTTGTAAGGAATGTCAACTAGGTAAGCAAATAAGGTTTAGATTTCAAATAAAGGAGTATGCAATTACAAAGCCTCTAGAATTAGTTCATACTAATCTTTGTGGTCTTAATAAGATAAGAGTAACTAAAGGAGAGAGATACTTCATGTTTTTTGTATATGATTACTCAATAATGACATGGGTAACCTTTTTAAAGGACAAGTCACAGGCATTTGAAAGATTTAAGATATTTAAAACCATGGTGGAGAATGAGATTATATGGAAAATAAAATGCTTAATATATGATAAAGGTGGATAATTCACCTCAAATGAGTTCATAGGGTATTTTTATAATCATGGGGTCAAAAGGCATTAGTATATAGTAAGGACTCCACATCAAAATGTAGTTGTTGATAGAAAGAATAGGATAGTTAAGGATATGGCTAGAACAATGCTAAAAAAGACCAAGTGACCTTATGGATATTGGAGATAAGTAGTCTAAATAATAGTATACAACTTGTATAGAGTTTAAATAAGTGTAAACAATGAAAAAACTCACTATGAACTATGGTATGGAAGGCCTAGCTCTATTAAGTACTTTAGAGTGTTTGGAAGCAAATGTTACATCAAGAGGAAAAAAGACAAATTCATAAGCATTTAATCAAGATGTGATGAAGGAAAATTTCTTTATTATTCCACTCATATCAAATCCTATGTATGTTATAATAAAAGGATGCATAATATTGTAGAGATAATCAATGTCAAGGTTGAAGAAGGATTGAAACATGTTAAACCTAACAAGGAAATTAGTATTGAAGAATCAGATCTTAAAGAAGAAGCAAATAATGAATAGGTTGAGTAAATGAACGAAAAGTCACATCTGAGATATCTTCCAGAGTAACATCCTAAAGAGTAGATAATTGGTAATAAGAATGAAGGAGTTCAGACAAGGAGAATAGTTGTAATGAACAAGGACAAACTAAGTTTTGCTCTAATGTCTAAAATTGAGGCTAAGAGCTATGTTGAAGCCAACAAGGATGAGAATTGGCTAAAAGGTATTGAAGAAGAACTGAGGCAAATTAAAAAAACAAAACATGGAAATTATTCCCAAGACCTTCAAATAAGAATGTGATAGGCACAAAATGGGTCTATAAAAACAAGGTAATTGAGGATGGAGATGTTATAAGGATTAAAGCAAGATTGATGGTCAAGTGATATGAACAAGTTAAGGGCATAAATTTTAAGGAAACATTTTTTCAAGTTACTAGATTGGAAACTAAGAGAATGTTTCTAGAATTCTATATTTATAATAAGTTCAAAGTCTATCAAATGGATGTGAAGTCTACTTTCTTGAATGGGAACATAGAAGAGGAAGTATCTATTGAAAAAATAGAAGGTTTTCAATTTTTAGATGAAAAATATTATGTATACAGAGTAATGAAATTTATATATAGACTAAAATAGGCAATAAGAGAATGGTATTCAAGATTAGACCAGTACTTGAAATAATAAGGTTTCAAAAAAAGATGTGTAAATAATAATATTTACTTTAGATCAGAAGGTGAACATAAATTGATTTTTTATATGTAGATTACCTAATCATTTTTGGTAGCAATAAAAAATGTGCAAATAATTTAATACACAAATGAAAACTAAGTTTTAGATGTCTATCCTAGAATAACTTTCTTTCTTCCTTAGTATACAAATAGCACATTCTAATGAAGGGATATTATATCCCAAACCAATCATGCAAAGGAAATGCTCATGAAAATTGGAATGGAAGATAGGAAACTAGTTAGTACTCCCTTGATAGATAGATGCAAGTTAAACAAAGAGGATGAGTCCCTTAATGCAAATCAAATAATGTATAGATCAATAATAGATAACATATTATACCTAAATACATCAAGACCAGTTATTATGCAATTAGTTGTCATGGTTTCTATATTTTAGTCTACTCCCATAGAATTACATGTCAATGTAGTGAAAAGGATATTTAGATACATCAAGAGCACAATTGACTATGACCTATGGTATCTTACAAGTGAATATTTCACTTTGATAATATATATAGATGTTGATTGGGTAGTAAATGTGGATGATAAAAGAATCACTAGTGGTGGTGCATTTTTCATTGGAAATAAGCTTGCTTCATGGCTGAGAAAAAATCATGTGTCAATTACTCTTTCTATAGTAGAATCGTAGCATGTAGTAGTAGTGGCATGTTGTACTCAAGTCTTATGGATGAAGAAAACACTAAAAGACATCAAGGTAGAGTACAAGTCTCCTATCTCTATTCTTTGTGATATTTCAAGTGTTATTAATATATCAAATAATACAGTAATGTATTCTACATGCTAAATATGAGGTCACATGACATAGCATGACAAAATATATACTTGAGAAAATTAGTGCTCCTAAGTATTTTGATAGTGTTTTCCAACACTATGTCAAATTTCTAGGTTGTAAGATAAGTCTAAGTAGGCACTTTGATGATGTTATATCTTGCACATATGAAGGCTTCATGAGAAAATGGGTATATGGATGGAATCCATATATAAGAGGATCTTATATGATAATTTATAGGTTATAAAATTAAGTGCAACAAGAGTTATGTAGGTGCAAATTTAGCCTTCTAGGCATATTGAAATGGTCTTGTAAAGTTGTCATACTTTTACATAGATAATTTATGGGCATTTTAAAAGAAAAAATATTGAAGCTTTTTTATGGGTTTTTCATGAGCATTCTATATTTATGGTTTTTAGGTTCATATGAGAAGGAATGAGCTAAAAATTGAATTATCTTTGCTCTCAAACCAAATAGGGTTTCTTAGTTAAACCCTAAGGGTTAAAGTCATGACATCAAATAGGCTTTTCTATTTTGATGTTGACTATATATAGCTAGGACCTGATGGCTTAAGTTATAACTTAAACCTTTGTTGTGATTATAAAATGGGCCCCTTGACCTAGCAATTACTGGCTCAAAGTAGTGATTAAGAATTTATATTTCCTAAGTCTTAGACTTAATATTTTTGCTATCTTGAATAATGGATAGCATTTAATAGTAAACTAAAGATCCAACAAAGCAAAGCAAAGTCAAATTTTCAAAGGGACCTCTAATTAAATGTGTTAGTAATAAGTGTTATAATTAAAGAGCTTACATAGTAAATCAATAGAGTGATTTTAACTCAATAAGGCAATGATAAATGTGAGGTTGCCAAGTGTCACAATAGCAAGAATTAACAACAATATGTAGAAGGCATGCACTTATGCCCAATGTCACATTCTCAAGAGCTAAGAATAGATATAGATCAAACTTGTTAGAAGATATGATGTTGATTGGATGATAATTTAAAGGAGATCCTATAGATTGAGTGGACTCAGATGGGGTAAAGTGCTTGAGGTTTATCAACATAGTGGTGAGTTAAATACCAAGAAAGTATGAGAATATTGATGGAGTGTAAATGGTCTAAAGACTTGAGAATAAACAATATGGAATTAATAAATTTAATTTAATGATTAAATAGATGTAAATATCATGCATCTTCAAAGATTGAATGACACATGGGAGCTCAGATCAAAAGATCTAAAGGAAATATTTTAAAGTGATAACATTAAAGATAAGAAGTGTACATGTATCCAAATGATAGCGTGAGCCTATCAAAATGTGATTAAATGGGCATCTTTTAAATTTAAGCTATTTGAATGAAGACCATAAAATTATGGCTCCAAATTAAATATCAACAATCAATATTTAAAGATATGTTCAGTATAATGGTCAAACATAGGAACATGCAAAAATATTAGAGTAGGCCATATATTATGATATAGACAATGAGATTGATAATTGTAATTGATCAAATCTATTTAATAATAATTTTAATTAAAACTAGAGCCAAACATTTTCTAAATATAGAATGAGACCAAGAATCAAAATGGTGATGCATGAGTTATAGATGTGGGAAACTTGTAGTTGAAGAGATAATGAGTTGAGTCCATAATAGAGTGTGATGTGTTTCTAAACAAGTGTGAACATAGTGAATATATGGAACCCTAGATCAATTATTTATATATATGACATAGGTAAATGCTTCTGAAACTATTGTTATTTCCATTGAGAAGAGTCAAATAGAGAGAAGAAGTATAATGAAGTGTGTCAAATATAGATATATATAGAGACATAAAATTAAAGAGGTAGTGTGGAAGAAAAGGGAGATGAAGTGTAAAGCATGAACAATTGTAGATAAAACATCTAACTAAGAACAAAATGATTAGATTCAATTGTTAATCTATGTTGTAATCTAGAGTTGTATCTCCATAAAAGAATATGATAGGTTAGTGCCATCATATAAATTGAGTTGGTGCTCAAATTAGGGAGTTAGTGCTTCATCAAAGTTGAAACTCGTAAATCAAGGATTGGTCTCTCTTTAGGGTTGGTTACCTTCAATGTGGAACCACTGAGGTTTTGAATGTTATGTTAGATTAGAATAATATATTTTAATAGCTATTATCACCTTGGATTTTCTTAATGGGGTTTTCACATATACATTTAGTTTCATGTGTATTTACATGGGTGTGATCTCTACATATTTTATTTGATCTACATATATCTATTAATCTACTCTAAAAGTATTAAAAGGACTAGTTTTAGTTGATATACTAATTCACCCCCACCTCTCAGTATCTAGTTGTGTTTGAAAAATTGGTATCAGAGCACATGTTCCTTGAAAGAAGCTTAATCAACTTAGGTAAATATTTTAATAGTTAACACAAATGGTTAAAAAAGAAGGATATTCATCAATCAAAGTACCTCTCTTTGATGGATCAAACTATGCATTTTAGAGCATAAAAATGGAAACATATCTATCTTTATTAGGGTTTGATGTATGGATGAAGATTGCGAATGGATATACAACCCCTGCTACAACTCCTACTGATCAAACTACCAAGAAATCATATGAGAGCAATGCTAAGGCAAAGAATTTTATTTTATGTAGGCTATCTACTTTATATTTTGTCAAAGTGATGCATTTTCAAAATTCACATGATATCTAGAACAAACTGAAGAGAATCTATGAAGGAGATGACAATGTAAATTAGGCCAAGCTACAAACTTAAAAAATTAAGTTTGAAAGCCTTAAAATTAATGAGGAAGAGAAAATTATAGACTATCTCTTCAGAGTGGATGAAATAGTCATTGTAATCAAAGGCTTTGGAGAAGAGATTGAAGAATCAGTCATTGTCAAAAATGTCCTAAGATCTCTAAGATCAAGGTTGACTCTAAAATCTCTACAATAGAGGAAGCAACAGATCTGGATAAACTCATTGATAAGTTGCATGGAACCTTCACTGCATATGAGATGAGAATGGGAGAAGTAGACAATTTCAAAAGATAAGTTGCATTCAAAGTAGCTAAGCAAGTAAAGGAAGAATCACCAACATCCAGATCTAAGGAGACTGATGAAGAAGAAGCCATTTTTTTTAGAATTTTAAAGAGAGGGTCTAAAAAGTATATACGTAAGTTACCCTTTAAATTATTCAACTATGGTAAAGTAGGATATTTTATTACTAAATGGCCTTACAATAAAAAGGATAACTCTAAGCAATTAGAGAGTATCAAAAAGGTGAAACCCTACTATCCCAAAAAGAACTTATTCAAAAACAAGAAAAGTACATACACAAAAGAAGAGTCATTTAATGGATGACAATGATAGTTATAATAATGATCATGATTGTGATTTTGTGGCTGAGGAAAAGGAATTACCATTCATTATAGTAGAATCATATTTTATGGATAAAGATGAAGTTCAAGACTCAGATGAATAAGAATAAGGATAATTAGATTTAGAGTTTGAGCTCATCAATGCTTTAGATGAAATTAACAAGCTGAGAAAAGAGATGTCAAAAGAAAAGAAGCTTAAACAAAAAGAATTTGAGAAAATATCCAAAATACCTAATTTTTTTGGTCAAATGGTGGTTATCCTAAAGACACAAGTTGAAGAGGCTAAAATAATAGAAGATGTAGTCAAACTTGAACCATAATCTAAATCTGATGAATGCATGAAACTAGAAGTAGAGATAGTGGTTTTGAGAAAATATCTTGAGAAAGTTAAAAGACAACTAGACTAAAGTCTAAAGTTGATAGGAGGATCAAACATTCTTGATGAATTAATCAACCCTCAAAATCCTTTAAAAGAGAGATCAGGTCTTGGTTATGAAAAAGGAAAATGTTTAACAACTAGTACGTTTGCTAACCAACATGACAACTTAAAAATAGAATGAGAATCAAGAGAAATCTTGGAAGGATATAAAGATAGACTCAAATATAGCTAATGTGAAGAAATATTAAGGAGAAAATAATATTGAAGAAAATAAGAAGACAAAGGTAGGTGATGTAGATGGATACACAAAAGTGAGATATTTGCAGAAGCTAGAGTTTAGAAGAGCTTCTCATACTACACAAATAAATGTTATGAATAGGTATTCCTTGAACTTTTATGCTTATTTATATACTTATAATTAGTTTTTTCATAGGTTTATTGATTATAGAGTTTTACCTAAAAGGATAACAAATTTTATAAGTATAAATTCATTTTCTCCTTTGTTAGATACATATTTAATATGATATAATTGCAATAACTTTGATTACATAGCTAAACAATGTAAAACTAGCTTTATGAGATCAAAATTACATAGTGTAAAGAAAGGCATGCCTTCCAATGTGAACAAAGGTTCACAAGTCTATGAATAAGAGAAAAAAAGCTATATAAGAAACCCAAGGAAGTGTGGAAAATGAAAAATCAATCTATGATTTCTCAAACTGCACTCCATGCTAAGGAACAAAATTTGTGGACAATAGACAATGGTTGCTCACAACATATTACTAGTGAAAAGATCAAGTTCATCAAATTGAGAAAATGTATGGAAGGATCTATCATTTTATGAGACAACATAATAGTAAATTTCAAATTTAAATGAACCTAGAACATAAATAGAAAATTGCCTACACATGATGTCCTTTATGTTGAAATATTGAATCATAATCTGTTATGTGTCAACCAAATATGTGACAATGGATATAAGGTCAAATTTAAGTAACATTTATAATCTTATTGAAGTGAATGGTAATAGTTTCTTGATAGGAAAGATTGATGAGAGTTGGTTGTGAAATAGAATAATGGGTCATGTTAACATTGATAACCTCGTCAAATTAATCACAAATAAGTTTGTCAAAAACATGACTAGGGTAACCAAACCTACAAACACCAATTATAAGGAATGTCAACTAGGAAAATAGACAAGGGTTAGATTTAAAACAAATGAGTATGCAACTACAAAGCCTCTAGAATTAGTTCATACTAATCCTTGTGGTCTTACTAAGACAAGATGATCTAAAAGAGAGAGATAATTCATGTTGTTTGTAGAATATTACTCAAGAATGATATGGGTGACCTTTTTGAAGGATAAGTCACAATCATTTGAAATATTAAAGATCTTTATAGTCATGGTGGAGAATGAGATTGGATGGAAAATCAAATGCTTAAGATCTAATAAAGGTGGAGAATTCACCTAAAATGAGTTCATAGAGTATTATGAGAAGAATGGGATCAAAAGACATTACTTTGTAGTAAGGACTCCATAACAAAATGGAGTTGTTGAAAGCAAGAATAGGATAGTCAAGGAGATGGACATAAAAATGCTAAAAGTTGCCAAGTTACTTGATGAATACTGGAGAGAAGTAGTCCAAATAGAAATATATATCTTGGATAGAGTTAAATTGAGGGTAAATAGTGACAAAACTCCTTATGTGCTATGTTATGGAAAGACTACCTCTGTTAAGTACTTCAAAGTGTTTAAAAGAAAATGTTACATCAAGAAAAAAGAGGACAAATTAGGAAGATTTCAATCAAGATGTAATGAATGAATATTTATTGGTTATTCATCTCAAAACAAAGCCTATGTATGTTATAATAAAAGGTTACAAAAGATTGTAGAGAGCATCAATGTCAAGGTTGAAGATGGATTGAAACATTTTTAACCTAAAAAGGAAATCAGTATTGAAGAATCAGATCTTAAAGAAGTAGATAATGTATATGCTAAGGAAATGAATGAAAAGGCATCTCTAAGATTTGTTCAAAAGGATCATCTTAAAAAGCAAATAATTGACAATAAGAATGAAGTAGTTCAGACAAGGAGAAGAGATACAATGAACAAGGAGCAAGTAAGTTTTGCTCTAATGTCTGAAATTGAGCTTAATAGCGATGTTGAAGCCAACAAGGATGAGAATTAGCTAAAATCCATGGAGTAAGAACTGATCCAAATTGAGAATAATAAAACTTGGAAATTAGTCCCACAACCTTCAAACAATAATGTGATAGGTACAAAATGGGTCTATAGAAATAAGCTCAATCAGGATGGAGTTGTTAAAAAGGATAAATAAATATTGGTTTACAATAGATATGTATAGGTTGAGGGCATAGATTTTGATGAAGCATTTGGTCCAGTTACTAGATTGAAAGATATATGAATGTTTATAGTATTCTCTGTTTATAAGAAGTTCAAATTCTATCGATTATATGTCAAGTCTACTTTCTTGAATTGAAACCTAGAATAATAAGTCTATATTAAACAACTAAAAGGTTTTTAGCTATCAAAGGAAGAAGATTATGTGTGCAAATTGAATAAATATCTATATGGTATAAAATAGACATGAAGAGCATGGTATTCAAGATTGTACCAATACCTACAACAAGGTTTTAACAAAGGATTTGTAGACATTAATCTGTACTTCATATTAGAAAGTGAGAATATGTAAATTTTTGTTGTTTATGTACATGAAGTCATCTTTGAAATTAGAAATAAAAAAATGTGCAAATAATTTGATACAAAAATACAAAGTGAGTTTCAGATGTCTATGTTATTATAAATTTATTTCCTCCTTGGTATACAAGTAACACAATTTGATGAAGGGATACTAATATCCAAAACCAAGTATGCAAAGGAAATGCTCAATATATATGGAATGGAAGATAACAAACTATTTAGTACTCCCATCATAACTGGATACAACTTGATCAAAGAGGATGAGTCCCTTGATGTAAATCAGATAATGTATATATCAATGATAGGTAGCTTGATATACCTAACTACATCAAGACTAGATGTTATTCAAGCAATCTGAATGGTTGTAAGATTCTAGGTTGCTCCTAAAGAATCACATGTTAATGTAGTGAAAAGTATCTTTAGATACATCAAGAGCATAATTGGCTATGTCCTATGGTATCCTACAAGTGAATGTTGATTGTGGAGAAGTGTGGATGTTGAAAGAAGTACTAGTGATGGTGCATTTTTCCTTAGAAATATACTTGTTTCATGGCTAAGCAAAAAGTAAGAGTTATTTACTCTTTCTATAGTATAAGTAAAGTATATAGAAGTAGTGGCATGTTTCACTCAAGTCTTTTGGATGAAGAAAACACTAAAATACATCAAGGTAGAATACAAGTCAAATATCTCTATTCTTTGTGATAATTCAAGTGCTATTAATATATCAAAGAATCTAGTGATGTATTCTATAATCGAGAACATATAAATCAAGTACCACTTATTAAGAGATAGGGTTGTAGATAAGGAGATCTCAATGGATTATGTGCCAACTCAGAATCAAATTACATATATATTTACCAAACCTCTTCCTAAGGAACAAGTTGAGTATTTGAAATAAAAGCTGGGAGTGGTGTCCCTTACACCACATCACTAGATCCTAGTGATAGGAAATGAGTCTAGGGGGAGTCTCATAGAAGCTTTGTTAATCTCTAGAAGAAGAGAGAAAAGGAAACTCAAGTATTCATATCTTTACAAAGTTCTAATGAGTGGATGGTTTTTGATTCTTGGACAAACTCCTTTATTTGGTAAAGGGGGAGAATCATTTTGACAAATGGTCAGAAAGAGTCCCTTTGCCATTGATGTCAAATGAGTATAAGAAGAGAAAAATGATCTTTGAAATTTTTTTTGAGAAAAAGTGCAAATGTCAAAGAAGAACCGGAGTAAGTATCCAAGTTGAGTATTAGGGAAATGTACCATTGCCTAAGGGAGAGTAAGTTTTGTATGAATAACTTTAGCTCATACTCATTAGAATAAAATGAAAGTAATGTCAGATAAGGAGTTGAATATTATAATATTAGAGCATTTAGTTTGGCATCAATGATAAAGGGGGAGAATATCACAAATATGATTTCCATTGATGTCAAAAGGGACATTATGAGCATGTCATTAATGTTTATGACTGAATATGGTGATTAGAGGATATGCAAGGGATCTTGTTAGAGGTTAAAGATGATTCGAATGCTTGTGTGCATGAGTAGAATTCATCCATTTCTTTTTATTAATCATCTAGACATTTTAGGTAGGTATACAATAGGAAAATTTGAGAAGGCATTTTACTAACATCACCATTATCACATGTGGATGAGTCTGGGAAAGCTATTCATATGGTTATGATCACATTATTCCTTAGTTATTATTTACCAGATTTGAAGTCATGTGATGAAGCATAATAGAAGATATTGGGATGCAAATTTTGCTACTCAAACAAAAATCACTAAGTTTCTGTACTTAGCCAATTTTACAAAAGGGCTAAATAGAACCAAGTAAGCATATTGACAAGGTCATCATTTGCACACATGGATGTGTCAAGATAAAATGATCATATGGGTTTGTTCATTTTTGTTCCTAGATTTTATGCACTAAATCTTAGGTCACATGATCTAGTGTGATAAAATATATGCTTGAGAAAGGTAGGGTTCCTAGTCATTTTGACAGTGTTTTCTAACATAGTGAAATTTGTAGGTTGCAAGATAAATCTAAATAGGCAATTTAATGATTCAATATCTTACACATATGAAGGATTCATGATAAAATGGATATATGGATGGAATCCCCTATGGAAGAGTATCTTATGCATTAATTTATAGGTTATGCAACTAAGTGCAACAAGAGTTATGTAGGTGCAAAGTTATCCCTCCAAGCATATTAAAATGGTCCCCGTACTTAGTCAAATCTACACAAGGTCCTAACACATTGTCATGATTTTACAAAGATCATTTATGGTTATTTTCAAAGGAAATAGATAGAATATTTGTTATGGATTTTTCATGAGCATTCTAAACATATGGTCCATGTGTTCAAATGAGAAGGAATGAGATCAAAATTGAATTATTTTTGCTCTTGAACAAAATAGGTATTCTTAGTTAAACTGTAAGGGTTTAAGTCATGACATAAAATAGGAATTTATATTTTGATATTGATTGGATATAACCAGGACCCAATAGCTTAAGTTATAACTTAAGCCTTTATCATCATTATAAAACCAACCCCTTGACCTAATAATTACTGGCTTGAAGCAGTGATGAAGACTTTATATTTCCTAAGTCTTAGACTTAATATTTATAATATATTGATCAATAGCTAGAGTTTAATCATACACTAAATATCCAATGAAGTGAATCAATGTTAAATTGTTAAATGTACCTCCAAATAAACATGCTAGTGATAAGTGTCACAATCATGAAGCCTATAATGTAAATTAGTGGAGTGCTTTAAGGTCAATAAGTCAATGATACATGTGAGGTTTCTAAGTGTCTCAATAGTATGAAATAATATCAATGTGCATAAGGCATGTGCTTATGTCAATTGTCACATTCTCTAGAGCAAAGTAAACATAAATATTAAGCTTATCAGAAGATCTAACAGTGAGTAGATGATCATGTAAAGGAGATCCAATGGAGAGATTAGACTTAAATGGGATAAATTTCTTAAGGTTTATCAACACAATGGGGAGTAAAAGAATGAGAAAGTTTGAAAAGATTGACAAAGTGTAAATGATCCAAAGACTTAAGATGTAATGAGTTGGAATGAAGAGCTTGACATTTAATGATTAAACAAAATTAAAGATCATACATCTTCAGAGATTAAACACCACATGTGATCCCAAATCAAAAGATATAATGGATGCATTTTAAAGTGATAACATTAAAGCTATCAAGCATACATAGATCTAATAAATAGTTTGAGCCTGTAAAAATGTGATTGAATAGATGAATTATATAGTTAAGCTATTTGAATGAAGATCATCAGATCATGGTGCCAAATTTATGATCTATAGTTGATATTTAAAGATATTTTTAGTCTAATGTTTAGATGAAGTAACATGTGAGTAATCCATATATTAAGATATAGACAATGAAATTGATCATTGTAATTAATCAAATCTATGTAATAAGGCATGTGCATTAAAACTAGAGTCTAAGATTTACTAAATATAGAATGAGACCAGGAATCATAGCAGTGATGCATGAGTTATAGACAGAAAAATTGTAGTTGAATTGATAATTAATTAAGTCTAAAATAGAGTGTGATGTGTTTCTAAACAAGTGTGAAAATAATGAAGATATGTAACCCTAGATAAATTATATATATATATATATATATATATATATATATATATATATATATATATATAGGACATAGGTAAATGTTGCTTGAACTATTGCTATTGCCATTGAGCAAAGTTGAATAAAGAGAGAGGTAGAGAGAATAATTTTAATGAAGTATGTCAAATAGAAATATATATAGAGATACAGAAGTAGAGAGGTAGTGTGGAAGAAAATGGAGATGAAGTGTAGAACATGAATAAATATATATCAGATCTGTAACAAAGAATATAAGGATTGGATTCATTTATGAATCTATGCTATAATTTAGACTTTTAACTCTATAGAACTAATATGTTGGTGCCATCAGAGAAATTGAGTTTGTGCACAAAATAGGGAGAGGGTGATTCCTTAGAGTTGAATCTCTTAAATCAAGGGATTGGTGTTTCCTTAGGGTTGGTTCCCTTTAAAGTGTAACTAGTGAGGTTTTGACTATGAGGCTAGATTATAATAATAGATTCTAGTAGCTATTATCACCATGGTTATTCCCAATAGGTTTTCGATGTATACATTTAGTGTCATGTGTATTTATGTGTTTATGATCTTTGAATATTTGATTTGATCTACATATATATTCTAATCTACTTTAAAAGTATTGAAAGCTCTAGTTTTAGTTGATATACTAGTTTAGACCCCCTCTTAGTATCTAGTTGTGTTCAAAAAATTGGTATCAGATCCTAGGTTCCTTGAAATAAGCTTAATCAGCTTAGGTATATCTTATAATAGTGAGCACAAATGGCTAGTAAAGAAGGATATTCATTAAAAAAAGCACCTCTCTTTGATGGATAAAATTATTAATTTTGGATCATAAGAATGGAAGCACATATATCTTCATTACGATTTGATATATGGATGTCTCTTATGAATGGATATACAACCCCTACTACAACTCCTCCTGATCAATCTACCAAGAAACCATATGAGAGTAATGCCAAGGAAAAGAATGCTATTTTATGTGGATTGGGTAATTAAGAGTTTTTCAAAGTGATGCATTATCAAAAGGCAAAATATATATATAAAAAACTAAAGATCATCTATGAAGGAGATGACAAGGTAAATCAGGCATAACTACAAACTTAAAAATGCAATTTTGAAAGCCTTGAAATGAATGAGGAAGAGAAAATTATTTACTATCTACTTAGAGTGGATAAAATAGTCAATACAATGAGAGGCCTTAGATAAGAGATGAAAGAATAAATCATTGTCAAAAAAATCCTAATATGTTTGCCATCAAGGTATGACTCTAAAATCTCTACAATAGAGAAATCAAGATATATGGATAAACTCACTATTGATGAGTTGTATCGAACCTTGACTGTCTATGAAATGAGAATGGGAAATGTAGATAATTTCAAAATAGAAGTTGCATTCAAAGTATCCATACAAATAAGGTAAGAATAACCTATATCTATATCTAAGGACATTGATGAAGAAGAATCAAAATTTCTTAGAAGATTAAAGAGAGGGTCTAGAGAGTACAGATGTAAGCTACCCTTTAAATTCTTTAACTTTGGTAAAGTAGGAAAATTTATTGATAAATACCCTTATAATAGAAAGGATAACTCTAAGAAATTATAGAGTATCAAAAATGTGAAACCCTATTATCCTAATAAGAATAAATTCTTCAAATACAAGTAAGGTCTATACATAAAGAAGACATTGATTCAATGGATAAAAGTGATATTTCTAATTTTGTTCATGAATATGATTTTTTGGCTAAGGAAAAGGAAGTCATATTCATGACAATATAATTAACTTCTATGGATCAAGAAGAATTTTAATACTTAGATTAAGAGGAGAAGTGGGTCTAGAGTGTGAGTTCATATGTGCTTTAGAGGAAATTTACAAGCTAAGAAAAGAGAGATTAAAATATAAGAACATTAGATAGAAGGAAATTGAGATAATGTCCAAAATCCTTGATAAATTTGATACAATAGTGGTTATCCTAAAAATATAAGTTTAAGAGGCTAAAATAATATAATATGTATTCAAACTTGAACTACAATCTAAATTTTCTGATTATGTGAAGCTAGAAGTAGAGATAGTGGATTTGAGAAAAGATATCAAAAAAGTTAAAAGATAACTAGACAAAAGTCTAAAGTTGATAGGAGGATCAAACATTCTTGATCAATTGATCAAATATCAAAATACTTGAAAATATATATTAGGTCTTGGTTATGAAAAAGGAAAATATTCCACAACTAGTACATTTGCTAACATATATAACAATTCAAACTAGAATGAGAATCAGGAGCAAAGAGAGAGAAAGATTGCAAGGATACAAAGATAGACTCAAACATAGATGATGTGAAGAAATATAAAGGATAAAATAATCTTGAATAAAATAAGAAGACAAATGTTACTAATTCATATGCATACACAAAAGTGAGAGACTTAAAGAAGCTAGAGTTTAGAATAGTTTCTCATACTACACAAAGAAATGCTATGACTAGCTATTCCTCAAATTTTAATGGTTATTGTTATACCTTTAACTATTTTGGTTAAAGGGATATTGATTTTATATTTGTACCTAAAATTAAAAAAATATTTTAATTAAAAATTCAATTGTTCCTTTGTTAGATACAAAATTAATATTCTATAATTGTAATAACTTTGGTCACATAGCTAAACAATGTAAAACTAGCTTTGTAAGATCAAAATTACATAGTGTAAAGAAAGTTATACCTCAAAATGTGAACAAAGGTCACAAGTCTTTGAAAATGATAAAAATAAGCTATATAAGAAACCCAAGGAAGTGTGGAATGTGAATAATCAATCTATGATTTCTCAAACCATATTCCATGCCAAGGAGTAGAGTTTGTGGGCAATAAATAGTCATTACTCAAAACATATGAATGGTGATAACATCAAGTTCATTAAATTGATTAAATGTAAGGAAAGATATATAATCTTAGGATACAACACAATTGTAAAGATCAAAGGTAAAGGAACCTTGAACATAGATGGAAAACTTCCTACACATGATGTCCTTTATGTTGAAGGAACGAAGCATAATCTGCTATGTGTCAGCCAAATGTGTGATAATGGATATATGGTCATATTTGATATATAATAATACAATTTAAATATATCTATAAGGCTAGTTGTATAAGGTAAATTTATTGAAAACAACATCTATAATCTTGTTGAAGTGAATGGTAATAGCTACTTGATAGGAAAGATTGATGAGATTTGGTTATGGCATAGAAGAATGGGTCATGTTAGCTTTTATAACCTAGTCAAAGTAAGAACAAATAAGTGTGTTAGAGGCATTGCAAAGATAACCAAACCTATAAACACTACTTACAAGGAATGCCAACTAGGCAACCAAACAAGGGTTAGATTTCAAATAATGTGTATGCAACTATAAAGCCTCTAGAATGTGTTCATACTAATATTTTTGGTCCTACTAAGACAAGAAGATATAAAGGAGATATATACTTCATTTTTTTTGTTATATGATTACTCAAGAATGACATGGGTCACCTTTTTTAAGGAAAAGTTATAGGCATTTTAAAGATTCAAGATCTTTAGAGCCATAGTGGAGAATGAGATTGGATTAAAATCAAATGCTTAATATCTGATAAGGGTATAAAATTCAACTCAAATGACTCATAAAAAATTATTAGAATCATGGGCTCAAAATTCATTACTCTATAGAAAGGACTCCACAAAAAAATGGAGTTGTTGAGAGAAACAATAGGACAGTCAAGGAGATGGCCAAAATAATGTTAAAAGAGGCCAAGTTACCTAATGGATACTGGAGAGATGTAGTCCAAATAGAAGTATACATAATGGATAGAGTTAAACTAAGGGTAAAAAATGAAAAAACACCATATGAGCTATGGTATGGAAATATTGCCTCTATTAATTATTTAAGAGTGTTTGGAAGCAAATGCTACATTAGGAGAAAAGAGGAAAAATTAGGAAGCTTTGAATCAAGATGTGATGAAGGAATATTTATTGTTTATTCCACTCAAATAAAATACAATGTATGCTACAATAAAAGAATACACAATATTGTAGATAACATCAATGTCAAGGTTGAAGATGGATTGAAACATGTGGAACCTAACAAGGAAATCAGTATTGAAGAATCAAATCCTAAAGAAGAAGCAGATAGTGAAGAAACTAAAGAAATGATTGAAAAGGCACCTCCAAGATTTGTTTAAATGGATCAACCTAAAGATTAGATAATTGGAAATAAGAATGAAGGATTTTAGACAAGGAAAATATATGCAATGAACAAGGAGCAAGTAATTTTTTCTCTAATGTCTAAAATTGAGCCTAAGAGCTATGTTGAAGCTAGAAAGGATGAAAATTGGCTAAAATCCATGGAATAAGAACTGAGCCAAATTGAAAAGGATAAAACTTGGAAATTAGGCCCAAGATGTTCAAACAAGAATGGGATAGGTGCAAACTGGGTCTATAAAAACTAGCTCAATGAGAATGGAGTTGTTATAATGAATAAAACAAGATTGGTGTGCAAGAAATATGCACAAGTTGAGGGAATAGATTTTGAGGAAACATTTACTCTAGTTGCTAGATTGGAAGCTATAATAATGTTTCTATCATTCTCTATTTATAAGAAGTTCAAAGTCTATCAAATTGATGTCAAGTCTACTTTATTGAATGGGAACCTAGAAGAGGAAGTCTATATTAAACAACTATAATGTTTGCAGTTGTGAAAGGATTAAGATTATGTGTCTAGACTAAATAAATATATATATATGGTTTAGAACAGGCACCAAGAGCATGGCATTCAATATTATACTAGTACCTACAACAATAAGGTTTCAACAAAGGATGCAAAAATAAAAATCTATACTTCAAATCGAAAGGTGAGAATACATTGATTATTGTTTTTTATGTTGATGAAATCATCTTTAGTGGTAGAAATTAAAAAATGTGCAAAGAATTTGCTACATAAATGCAAAGGGAGTTTGATATGTCTATTCTAGGAAAACTTTCTTTCTTTCTTGGTATATAAATAACACAATCTAATGAAGGGATATTTATATCCCAAACCAAGTATGCAAAGAAAATACTCAATAATTTTGGAATGGAGGATAACAAACAAGTTAGTTCTCCCATGATAATTAGATGCAAGTTGATCAAAAAGGATGATTCCCTTGATTCAAATTAGATAATGTATATATCATTAATAGGTATCTTTCTATACCTAACTACATCAAAACCATATGGTATGCAAGTAGTGTGAATGGTTGTAATATTTCAAACTGATCCCAAAGAATCACATGTCAATGTAGTGAAAACGATCTTTGGATACATCAAAAGGAAAATTGACTATGGATTATGGTATCCTATAAGTTAATATATCAATTTTTAAATGTATATAGATTTTGATTGGGTAGGAAGTGTGGATGATAGAAGAAGCACTAGTGGTGGTACATTTTTCCTTGGAAACAAACTTGTTTCATGGCTAATCAAAAAGCAAGAATTAGTTACTCTTTCTACAGTAGAAGCATAGTATGTAGCAGTAGTTTCATGTTGCACTCAAGTCTTATGGATGAATAAAACACTAAAAGACATCAAGGTAGAGTACAAGTCACCAATATATATTCTTTGTGACAATATAATTGCTATTAATATATCAAAGAATACATTAATGGATTTTATAACCAAGCACATATATATCAAGTATCACTTCTTAAGAGAGGGTTGTAGATCAAGAGGTCAAATATAGTATGTGCCACTTGTTAATCAAATCAAAAACATATTTACCAAACTTCTTCTCAAGGAATAATTTTAGTATCCAAGACATAAGTTAGGAGTGGTGGATCCTACACCACATCACTAGATCCTAGTGATAGGTCAGGAGTCCATGGGGAGTCTCATAGAAGCTTTGTTAATCCCTGAAAGAAGAGAGAAAAATCAAGTCAGGTATGCATATATATGAAAATTTATAATGAGCTGGTAGTTGTAGATTCTTGCACAAACTCCTTTATTTGATAAAGGGGAAGAAACATTTGGACAAATAGTTAGAAAGAGTCCCTTTGCCATTGATGTCAAAAGGGCAGAAGAAGGGAAAAATTCTCTCCTCAAAAAGATTCAAGAAAAAGTGCAAATTTAAAAGAAGAAACAGAGAAAGTGTCCAAGTTGAGTACTAGGTAAATGTGTCATTCGCTAAGCTAGATAAATTTTGGTATGAATAGATTTAGTTCATACTCATCATAAGCCAATGAAAATAATGCCAAAGGAGAGGAATATTAGAATATCAAAGAAATTATCTTTCCATCAATGACAAAGGGGGAGATTGTCACAAATCTGATTTTCATTAATGTCAAAAGGGACATTATGAGCATGTCATTGCTGTTTAGGACTAAATATGGTGATTAGAAGATATTCAAAGGATACTATCAGAGGTTAAAGATGATTGGAATTCTTGTGTGTATTATTGGAATTCATCTAGTTCTTCATATTGATCATCTATACATTTTGAGTTTATGACAGGAAAATTTGAGAAGGCATTTTCCTAAGATCACCATTGTCATGTCTGGATGATTCTAGGGGAGCTAGTCATATCTTTGTGATCACATTAGTCCCTAGCTATTATGCACTAGATTTGAAGTCATGAAATGAAGTGTAGTAGAAGATATAGGGATGAAAAATTGGATACTCGGATAAAAATCATTAAGTTTTTATACTTAACCAAATTTTTAAAAGGGATAAACAAATCCAAGTAAGCATATTGATGAGGTCATGATCTGAACACATAGATGTGTTAGGAAAAAGTGATCATATGAGTTTGTTCATTTTTGTGCCTAGTTTTTAAGAACTAAATAATAGGTCACATGATATAGTGTGACAAAATATATGTTTGATCAAAGTTGGGCTCCTAGGCATTTTGATAGTGTTTTCCAACACAGTCAATTGTGTAGGTTATAAGATAAAGCTAAGTAGTCACTTTGATGATGCCATATATTTAAAATATGAAGGATTTAAGATAAAATGTATATATGGGTGGAATATCATATTGAGGAGGATCTTATGTACTAATTTGTAGGTCATGTGACTAAGCACAATAAGAGTTATGAAGGTGTAAAGTTAACCTTCTAGGAATATTGAAATGGTCCCCATACTTAGTCAACTATACACAAGGTCCTAAAAATATGTCATGATTTTGTAAAGATAATTTATTGGTATTTTCAAAGTAAATAAATAAAAGATTTATTATGGTTTTTTCATGAACATTCTAGACACATGGTCCTTAGGTTCAAATGAGAAGGAATGAGCTCAAAATTGAATTGTCTTTGCTCTCAAAAAAATTAGGTTTTCTTAGTTAAACCCCAAGGGTTTAAGTCATGGTGTCAAATTGGATTTTATATTTTGGTGTGGACTAGATACAGCTAGGACCTAATAACTTAAGTTATAACTTAAGCCTTTGTCATCATTGTAAAACCAGCCCCTCAACCTAGAAATGATCAACTCGAAGTAGTGATCAAGACTATATTTCCAAAGTCTTAGACTTAATATTTATCCTAGATTGATTAATGATTATTATTTAATCATACATTTATGATCTAATGAAGATAAGTAATGTCTTAAATGGACCTTTGATTAAACATGCTAGTGACAAGTGTCATAAACTTGAAGCTTGCAAAGTAAATCAATGGAGTGGTTTAAATTCAATAATTCAATGGTAAATTTGAGGTTTCCAAGTGTCTAAATAGTGGGAATTGATAGGAATGTTTATAAGTCACACACTTATGCCAAGTGTCACATTTTGAGATCTAAGTAGAGATAATGATCGTGTTTGTCAAAAGATCTGATGGTGAGTAGATGATCAAGCAAAGGAGATTCAACAGAGTAAGTAGAACCATATGGGATAAAGTGATCGATGTTTAACACCAAAAAATTGAGTTAAACATTGAGAAAGTCTTAGAAGATCAATGGAGAGTAAACCATCCAAAGACTCATAAAAAAATGAGACAGAATGAAGAGCTCGACATTTAAACATTAAACATAAGTAAAGATCATGCATCTTTAGAGATTGAATGGAATGTGGTAAAATAGATAAAAATATATAATGGATACATTTTAAAATGAGAAAAATAAATATAAGAAGAGTCTATGGATCTAATGGATAGCATGATCCTATTAGAATGTGATCGATTAGATCCATTTTAAAGTTGAGCTATTTAAATGAAGACCATTAGATCATGGTGCCAAATTAAAGATCAACAATTGATATTTAAAGATATGTTTAGTATAATAGTCAGATGTAGGAACATTAAAATAAACCATATATTATGTTATAGATGATGAATTTGATCATTTTAACTGATGAAATCTATTTAATAAGGCATGTGCATTAAAACTAGAGCCTAAGATTTGCTAAATATATAATGATATTAGGAATCATAGTGGTGATGCATGATTTGTATACATGGGAAAATTGAAGTTGAAGAGATAATTAAATGATTCCAAAACATGGGATGATGTTTTTATAAACAAGTGTGAACATGGCAAAGATATGGAACCCTAGATCAATTATTTATATATATGACATCTACGATATAGGCAAATGTTGATGGAACTATTGATATTGCCATTGAGAAGAATCAAATAGAGAGAGATTCAAAGAGAATAATTTTAATGAAGTGTGTCAAATATATATATATATATATATATGTAGACACCTAAAAATTTCACAATGATAGTTTTTGATATCATCTTCAACTATGGACCCTTAATCGACTCCTTGTCTAGTGGACCACCTAGTCTTCTAGCATTCATTTACAACTTCATCATGATAAATCCTCTCTTAAAAACATACTTTAATTTATCACCTTTTCACCCATTTACTCATGGTGCCCTCGACAACCACCAGTTAGTGTAACTATTGATGGTTAACCTAACTGTCTATGATAGAGGTCACCAAACTTGCCTTAACCATTTAAAGAATTTCTAGATTTATTTGAGATTGACATTTTAAAACATGGAAACTTTCCTTAATTCCAACTTTTTGAAACTAAAAAAAATAGGTAGCTTCATCCACTCATAACTTAGTAACTTTCCCTCAAGCTTCCCTCTCCTTACTTGGCCTATTTTTTCTATAAATATATTACTCTTAGGAGAATTATAGATCCTCAAATTTGTGCATCTAGGATTTATTATTTTTTTATAGGTATCCAGCATCCCAAAAATCTATTCATGTGATTCTCAAAGGTCAAATTACCATTACCCTTATCAAATATCTTCAACTATCAGTTCTTCAACATAAAAAGGGTCATTCTTCCTTAGCCAAAGAAGGAATTCTCACTTCATCTGGTCATCAACAAGTACAACATTTACTAGGTATAAACCCTTTATATATTTTTCTCTCACTTCTCATTGTACAAATAAATATCAAGAAAAAGTAGGAAACATTTTGGCATGCTTGGTAGGACCCTTTAAGGGTTCATGATTCTATTTATTTCATATAGTTATAGTAGTGAATCTCATATTCTTGCATTACAGCAAATCTTTAAATTTCAAAAAAAGAATGTTAAAACTTAATTATAGGGATAGGTTGAATTTTCATCTTGCATTCATTGAATTTTTCCTTGTTTTCATGAAAAGACATTAAAAATTTATTTTGGGTAAAATTAAGTGTATCCATTGTTTGCCTATTTAATGCTTATCTCACCTAGATTAATTAACTACACTATGAATAAATCCTAGAGCACATATGGTACACTACCAAATCACTACACCAAATAACACATCAAAACATACTTGAGATAAGGCCCATTGGGATCACCTTAACCTACCCAATGATCCCACTTGGAATTCACCACCAAGGGCAAGACCCACTCTATTCTCTGACAGAGTATAAAATATAGACAAATGGTATTTATTAGCTAAGTATTCTGGCTTATCTTTAGGTTCATGAAGTGTGGGGACCAAGTCCCTAGTACCAGACCACATATTAGGTCTAGTGTAGATTCTTTAAGCACCGAAACTTAACTTGAAACCATCCTTAGATGGCTTTTTTTAGTACCCAAATCATAATACAATTTTTTCTTTCACAATCTTTAAGGCATAAGCCAAAAGTGATTTAAAATAAATCTGAGGATTAATTATGCTTTTGGTGTGTGTTTTTTTTTGCTTTGGGATTTTCTTTGATTGCTCATTATTTGAGGTGAAAGTTTCATTATCCACTTCCAAATTTTTCATATGGTTTTAACTAGACAACAAGTGAAAAATAAAAATAACCAACCACCACCTTCATCTTCATCCATAGATTATACCTCAAATGTAGATAAATCTCCCCATGTTTCACCTCACCATTCTCCTCCACCACCATCTCCTTTTAGAATCCCAATTATATCTGAAGGAGATCTAGACTTCACCACATTTCTTGAAAATAATCTAGTTGCCTTGCAATATTACCTCAACACCTTGCTTCATCATACCTCCCATTCTTTGTTTTATTATTTCGAACCTTCTCTTGTTATGCCATCCCACCTCATGGTAAAAAACACTTCAACCCAACCATTAAATAAAACCTCTTCCAACATCCCATCCATCCACCCCCAAACTAACCTTCCACCACCCAACCAAACACCACCAGTTACACCCCATGGGGGTTCAACCTTACCATTAGTTACCTATGCCCCATCTACTATGGCATTATCTTCCACTTTATCTTCTATCTTCCCTTTGATTAAAACCAATCCTTCAACCATAGTTCCACTTCAAATCTTAGTGCTCTCCATACCCAAAAATCTTCCTCCAATTAGCACTAGGGTAACAACCCAACCTAAACCTTCCCAACTTCCTCCTAACTTAACCATATCAACCACATATTTTCCTGAGCAACTGCCTATAACAACTTAGGAATATGTCCCTAACCCATAAGGGTACATACCAACCACCACCGAACCTTTTATGCCAATCAGTTCTTATGTGTCACCATTTCAACCTCTTTGCACCGCTTATTAGTATGTGGCTTCATTGATACCATCTACTGCCTATTCTTACATTACCATGAACCAAACTCAACAATATTTATCTCTTAATTATGTAGTTTCTCAACCCCAACCCAACCTAATCAAAATTCTCATGGATAAAATTACTAGTTTGGAGTCATCCATCTTTACCTCAGCTAATCTTTTGTCTTATGACCAAATTTTTAATGAGCCTATCCACCCCTCTATACCTATTCATGCTTACCCTTCTCAATGAGAATTGGCCAAATTTTCTAAGTTCTAAGGTAAAGAGGACCCTCAGCAACACTTAATAGCATTATGACATGTGTGTTATTTGATCACTTATGATGATGCTCTTCTTCTCTAAACCTTTCCCATGTCATTATCTGAGGCTGCCCTTGATTGGTATAGTTCTCTTACCACTCATTATATATTTTCTTTCTCTAAATTGTCACAAACCTTTTTGGAATACTTTTTTATAAACATCTAAAAAGGTTTCCATTACAGACCTATACTCCATCAAATAGTTTGAAGATGAGTCTATTATTGATTTTGTTACTAGATGGAGAGGTCTCATTAATAAACTCACTTTTACATTACCTCAACCTAAATTAATCTAATTATTTTCTTGGGGTTGTGATAAAAACATTGCTCCAAATCTCCATGTCCAAACCTTTAGGACCTTTGATGAAGCTTTTACTATGGCCCATAAACTAGAAAACCATGATATTGATGAAGGGAAGTTGAATCTTCAAAATAAAAAAGTTAGTATCAAATTTAATGAGTCATATTCCACCAAAACCATGAACCCAACCAATTTTAAAGTGAAAGCATCAGCACATTTGGTCATTCCTAAAAATGCACCTCCTCTAACTATCAACCAAACACCTCGAACCAACATTCCTTCAAATGGCCAAAATCATACCCAAAATTGGGTTCCTTCAAAACCATTCACCCCAATTGGGCAATCTTATACATTAGTGTTGGAAAAACTACTTAAAACTAATCTAAGCCAACTTCCAACCATCAAACCACTTCAACAATTTGATACTTCTTGCCCCTTTCCTAGGTGGTATAATGAGAATGATCATTATGACTATCATCAGGTTGTTATACATGATACTAATAGAGCAATACTTTTAAAATCATTGTCCAGGACCTAATTGATAAAGGGGAGCTTTTGTTTGACAATCCAAATACTTCTTCAAACCCATACCTTTATATTTTTTGAAAACCATTTCCAAACCATCCACCTTTAAACTGACACCATGAAAACCAACCTGAATACTCCAATTCACATGAGGTACATGTAATCAATTCAATTAGTAATGTGCCTACTATTGAAGACTTTATTACCTCTATCACCCAAATCAAGGAAAACCACTTGCCACCAATTCCTTCAAATGCCCAAATGAAGGAAGTAACTATCTCTTCTACTTCCTTGGATGAAAACATGGTTTCACCTACCTCTCCTATGCTGGAAAAAACCAAGGAGATGGTCACTCCATCAACCATTTCATTCACTCCTCCAATCCAACTTGAAAAATAACTTATGCCTTTTGACAACTAAACCAAGGAGGAAGCTAAACCAACCCTTCTGAATAAAACTATTACCTTTACCACACCAATTGTATAATCATCTATATCTTCTTTTAAATCAATTTCTCAAGAGACAATACCCCTATCTACCCAACCATTACCTTTGAAACCTTCAAACAAGGATAACAAATCTAAAACCACTCATTCTTCATCCCCAAAGGGTTTAAACTTTAAATCTAATGATCAGGGAACAATACCTATTTATAAACCCTTCTCCTAGCTAGTTCAAAGTTTGGAATTCAACTCCCAACCTAACTTTGATAGAGCCACCTTTAGGCATTAGCTTGGCCTTCCTATAAAAATAATATTGAACCTTATACTTCAATAGAATCCACTCTTGAGCCTGTTATTACAAAAAAACCAACTACTCCTCCTAAATTTACCTAAGAACCACCTGAATTACCCCTATCTAAAATTGTTAAAACACCCTATGCTTCTTTTACCATGCTAATCAAAACATTGGGGATCCCTCCCACACTAAATATTTCTCACCCTCCTTTGAGACTATATCTAACCACACCAATCTAACCAAAACCTAATCCAATTAATCCCATTAAGAAGGAGGGATTGCTTAGACCTAAAATTTGAGGAATAACCATACTAATTCCTTCACCTTTACCTTCTATTTTATGACCACATCCTTCCACCATTCCCATAACCTACTCTTCCTCCAAAAAAATATCTCCCCTTTCGCTACCTATAATAATCCCATCTCTTATTTCATCATCATTCCTCAACAACCTTTCCCCATCCACCTTCCCATCTATTAAACCCTCATCATCTACACCCATAATTCCTAAACTAATTATAACTAAGCCAATTTATTTTAAACCTCTAACCAGGCTTACTCCACCAACCATACCTCCTATTAAAAATCCCTTACCCAACAAGGAACTTAAAATAAAAACCCAAAATCCACCATGTCCAAAATCCTTTTCAGAGTCTAATAAAACTATATTACAAAGGCTTTTAAAAGTTTCTACCATTAACTTACCCCCATCAAGCCTTTTGACCCCACTCACCAAAATCCAACCTGGTTCAATGATAATCTAATTTGTCTTTACCATAGAACCCATGGTCATGATATGGAGAACTATAAATCTCTCCAAACTATATTTCATGGCCTTTTGGAGGAGGATGATCTATTAGATGAACCTTCTTTAAGCCCTTTGCCTCTTTTACCACCTATCTAATCCTTCTACCAATCAACTCTTTCTCTACTCATGTCAAAGAGTGAAATAGAGGAATAAAAGTAAGTAACTACTTCTCTTATCCATACTATTCATATGGTAACTCAGTTTAGATCCCAGCACAAGGACAAGGGTAAATTAGTCTAGTGAAATGAAAAGGGTAAAGCCAAGGCAACCATTCCATGGGCTTACCCTTCAACTTCTTAACTAGCCAACTAAACCTAAAATACTACACCTTCACCTTCACAACCATCCAGTCCTAAGGTCTCCATTTTGGGAGCCCCTTCACTTTCTAATGCACCTTCATTCATCCAATAGCTAGTGATAAAACAAATTCACCAAATGCCCATCAAAATGAGTCTTTATGACTTAATTGTCACCTCAACTCAAAATCATTAAGCTTTAATTTAAATAATACATTCTATAGAGGTTCAAACAAATGATCCCCAACCTCTTGTATCTTTTATTATATCTATCCAACACATTTCCAGCATCACCTTTCAAGAGTCTAAAATCCCACCATATCATATCAAAGATCTTGATTCCCCTCTTTTTATCAAAGCATCCATTAATCATACACATGTCAAAATTGTCACGATTGATGGGGGAGAAAGTATCTATATCATATCCTCCCATGCCTATGATCAACTTCAACTACCTTAAAACATCATGTTAGAAAGCTCGGTGGTTCTTTGATCATTCAATGATACCTAGCCACTACTCAAGGGATAGTTATTCTCCACATCTATTTGGGGCCTCAAACCATTCCTAAACTATTTTACATCATAGAGGGAAAATTTCAATATAATGTGTTACTTGGTCACCCCTGGATCCATTTCATGGCATTCATCCCTTCTACCCTTCACTGATGCATCAAGTTTAAATATGAGGGACAAGTCATTACAATCAAAGCTGATCCAAGTCCCTTTGGTTCTTATAATATGATGTATCGGTCCAATGATGTTCTTATTCAACCTTCACCCTCTTCATAACCAACCACTAGCCAAACCACCATGTCAAACCAATACACTAACACTTATATTTTCAACAATGGTGAAGCATCCACTAGTTCAAATATTCTTGCATCATAAATCCTAGTCAAGCACCCCTTGTAATCCACACTCTAATGACTTACACTTGGGGAATATCAACTTCTAGATTTGGACACTTTTCCCTCTCCACATACATTTTGGAGCCTTCAGAATGATCCATCTTATGATCCCAATATTATTACCCTTATCCCCTTTCACCTTCCCAACAACAAAACATATTTTGTCTATGGGGGACTTAATAAACTACTTCTTGCACGCACCACCATACCTTGTATTTAGCCATTCACTTCCAACTTTTCTTATCTTATTAACTTGACCTTTGCCCAAATTTACCTTCATTGATACACTGGGAAGGGTTTTGGGTTTGGTCTCTATGAACAAGGACCCCATGAACTCCCTGATATCAAAACATAGAAACCTCATGAGTTCTTTAGCCTAGGGTATGTTCCCCCAAAAGAGCCCAAACCAACCTCACTAATCCCATTTCTCCCATTTAGAGGACAACCAATCTCACCAATTCCACCTCTCTTATTTGGGAAACCACCAACCTCACCTCTTCTATTCAAGGAACTTCTACCCTTATCAACCTCTCATTTACAATTTGAAGAACCTCTACCCTCACCATCTCCATTTTAAGACAACAACATCATCCCACCTAACTTTTTTTTATCAACACTGTCAATTTAGGTCCCCTAAATTATCAACAGGAAGGTCAAATTAAAACCATTCCTCTCATCCACCCCAAATTTATCACTCATGATTCTCCCACCATTAACACCATCCAATGTCAAGATGATAAATCTATTCTTACCTATGTGGGTGTGGAGGGTTCTTATTTTCAAAAATCCCTCCCTCTTGAAAACCAAACAATGCTAAATGAATAAACCATATACATTAATTATGGTATTCAAGAGAACCCTCATATTGTACAAATTGGCCAATCCTTAACTATTGAGGAACAAAGAAACTATACAGCCTTCCCTCATGACCGTAGCATAGCATTTGCTTGGTTTTATTAGGATATGCTTGGTATTGACCCATCCATTACCCTTCATAACATTGTCACCCATTCTAAAGTTAAGATAGTCTATAAAAAACTTCATCAAATCCATCCCCATATAGCTCTTCTTATCAAAGAATAACTTCAATTCCTTCTATTTGTTAATTTCATTCAACCCATTGACTATCCACAATGGGTCTCTAGCATTGTTCCTATCACCAAACCCACTGGGGGATTTTGCATTTGTGTGGATTTCCAAGATCTTAACCTTGCATTCCCAAAAGATGACTTTCCCCTACCTAACATCAACCAACTTTTTGATATTAGCACTAGCCATGAAATATTATCCCTCATAGATATACTTTTAGGCTATAACCAAATCTTGATTACCCCCCAAGATTAACATAGAACATCTTTTATCACCCCATGGGGAACATTTTACTATTCAATCATGCCTTTTGGCTTAAAAAATGCAAGAGCCACATATCAGTGAACCATGACCTACATTTTTCATGATCTAATTCATATAATAGTTGAAGACTATATTGATGATTTTCTCAAAAAATCTAAACATCACTAGGATCACCTCACCATTTTAGCCATCATCTTTGAAAGAATTATCCATTATCATGGCAGGCTCAATCTGATGAAATGCATCATTGGGGTCTTATTAGGAAAACTTATGGGCTTAATTGTTTCCCTTCATGGAATAGAAATATACCCCACAAAAGTCAAAGCCATTATATAAATGCCTCTTCCTACTAACTTAAAATAACTTTGTAGCCTTCAAGACAAACTTTAGTTAATCCACTATTTTATTTCCCAGCTATCTAATCATTGTCAACCCTTTAACCACCTCCTAAAAAAGATACCTCTTTTAAATGGACCAAGGAGTGTCAATAATCCTTTGATGCAATCAAGGAGTATCTTCTTTCTCCACCTATCCTTATTCCACCAAAGGAGGATAAACCATTTTATTTATACATATCTACAATTGATCATTCCCTGGGAGCCATGCTCCCTCATCATAATGACCAACATAAGGAGTAGGTTGTTTATTAAATTATTCATACCGTCATTAAATATGAAACTTGATACACCCATCAAAAAAAAATCTTCCTTGCCTTAGTTTTTATCACCTCTAAACTTTGTCACTATCTTCTTAACCACAAAACTTATGTCCATACATACACACACACACACACACACACACACACACACACACACACACACACACACACACACACACACACACACACACAGAAACACACACACACACACACACACACACACACACACACACACACACACACACACACACACACACACACACACACACACACACACACACACATGATTTAGTGTTTTTTAAATGTTTGTGTAGATGTGAATGATTAATTTATGAGTTGATGTTTGATCATGGTGATGTGTTTGATGACTAGATGAATGATGATGATTGGTTGATATATTATAGGTGTGTGATGACATATCTTTTAATAATTAAATACATGATGTTTAGTTTAATTATTTGATGTGATATTGTTTAACATGTTAACTAAATGTGAGAAGTTAGTTTATTTTTGAATGTTAATGTTGTGGCATTTAATTAACTTGAAATAAGTGGGTAACAACACATAGAATAAGTATGGGTAATAGATCCGTGTGAACCAAAAAAGCATGTTAGGTTCATTGGCAAGGACCCTATTAAACCCATGGTGGATAAGACCTTATTGAAGATGAACCTTTCATATGCATCAAATTAGCATGTTTCCAGTACCAAGGTGTCTCATGTAAACACAATGTGTCAAGTGAGATCGAAATCCATTAATTTATAGAGGTTATGTGAGAAGGGAGGGTAGTGATAAGTAAGTAGCGGAAAAGTGTTAGGTGGGAACCATATGTGTATTTACCTACCTTCACTTGGGTGATGCTAGAATAGACTATTACATGTCTTTTTGAAGGTGTAGACTAATCAATATGAGAAGTCTACCAATATTGATTTTGAGTGAGAGAATCGATTACAACGCTATTTTGGATAAATTTTATTTTTGATAAGTTCATGTAGTGATTTATTAGAAAGAGGTGAAGCTAATCAATGTGGGAAGATTTAACACATTACAATAGAGTTGATTACGGCTTTAAGACATTATTTAACATGCTACCTTAGGAATCCTTCAAGGGATTGGTCTAAGTATAACTTATAATAGCTATCCTTCAAGTGATCAATCTATCTACTTAATTTTAGGTGACAACCATCCTTTGAGGGAGTGGTATGTTTTTAATTTTTTAGGAAAATGGACCTGAATAATATGTATCCCATGAAATGGTGATCTTTATTTATAGACATGGATGCATCTATTTTAGTTTAGAGATAAGCCTTTCCCAAGCGTAAGATTATTTCAAAAGTGGTGGTTATTTGATAATAAGAAAGGTTCTTAAGAAATGTGTGGCCATGGGATTTCATCTAAAGAAAGATGAAAATTATCCATGAGAACCATGCCATGGGTAGAGCCATGGTACCCATGTTTAAGATCAATTAAAAACACCTGACAGATAATCACATGGATCTATTGTAACCACATGTCCCTAAGAAGAGTAGGGTAATAGGACAAGGGAGGTGAGAAGATAATAAAACAAGGGATGAGCTTATGTTAGAAAACAAGGTGTGTTAGATAGTTCTTAACAATAGATTGGATACAAATGTGAAGCATTGAGAGGTTTAGGTTCTAGTTTGCCTTCAAGAGAGGATAAATAATAAGCTCATAATCTATACTTATGGGTAATAATATAGGGTCCAAGCCAATTGAAGGCAAATTTTCCCTTTTTCTTTTCTCTGTGTTAGTGACGTGTTGGTTTCCTTAAGGACAAGATCTTTAATGTTGAATTCTCATATTTTCAAATGTTTTTTATATGTTCATCTGATATGATCTTGATAGTTACAAAGGTGATTAAAGGTATCAAGGTGGTTTTCATCAAGGAGTTCCTAAGAATGCTAATCATTCTTGATGATAGTCACTTTTAGAAAGAATCTCATGCAAGGATATGCAAAGAAATGGAATTTGGACTTTAAGAGGTAGAACCTCCTTGGCTCCAAAGATAAGAAAAAATGGTGTAGCCCCTATATTAGTTCAGACAGTAGTATGATAAACCCATAAAGTAAATGGGGTATGGAGATGCCAATCCTTATTGGAAGCATTGACTATCTTTATGAGTATTTTGATGAGAGTTTTTTTGGAATCTTCAGCTTCCCATTAACTTGTGGATGATAAGGGGAAGAGAGCTTAAGTCAATTCCCAAATCTTTACAAAGTTCTTAGACCTTTTTGTTTTTGAAGGATTTTCCATTGTTAATGATGATTTTATGAGGGATACCGAAGTGGTAGATAATGTGATGGGTAATGAAATAAATGATTTTTTCAAATTTTATTGAGATCAATGTAATGGATTCCACCCATTTGATGAAAAACTCCATGGTAGTGATGATATATTGGTGTGATTGAGAGGAATGAGGATTGATCTCACCAATTAGATCAAGGCCCCATTACAAGAAGGGCCAATAATTTGTTGATACCTAGAGAAAAAAAAGATGTGCATGATAGAGGTTATCATTTTTTTGACATTTGACACATTTCTTGGCATATTAAAAACAATCCTAATTAAGTGTAGGTCAATACTAGCACAAGTGAAGAATACATTTTTAAATATCCAAACCACTGAAATGTCCTCCTCAAATGCCATCATGTGCTTCCTTAATGGCATGAAAGGCTTCATTATTATGAAGGTAGTGAATAAGGAAGCCATAAAAGCCTCATTTTTAAATAATTTACCCTAGTGATCTGGGTAATAATTTAGGTGATGGGTCTACCCCAATTGATGACAAAACTTTTAGGAGCCATAACTTTTACACCGTAGCTCTAATTGACTCACCGTTTGAATGATTGGAAAGATAATAATGTCAAGAATGTGGTGATATGGTATGGAGATCTGATAAACGAATTTTTACCCCCAAAAATCTAATGTAAGTGCCCCAAATTTCAATTTTATTAGTGCAGTCTAAAAATAGTATGTTTCTAAAAATAGTAATTCCTCAAATTCTATATTGTTGTAAATCATGGAAGTCAAACCAATTTATATCCATCAAGATTAGTGACCTTCCACATCCTCCCCACACCTTTAAAAAATGTATAAATGAATATTTAACTTGAAATGGAATTCAAACATCTCTTCTCAAAGATAAGCATATGTTTGGGTCTGCAAATTTGATCAATAAAACATCTCTTCTCAGAGATAGCATTATTTGAATTATCTTGTTCTTATTTCTTGAATTATATTTCAATCAAATATTTTGATTTTTGGATCACATGTTATTAATTAGTGAGTGGTGATTTTAATGAAATATCTATGAGCATTTCTTGAAATATTGAGTGGAAGGACAACAACATTAAGGTAGTCAAAGATTTGGTCATACCAAATGTCTAAATGTGATGTTTCCACTTGGAAAATGGTAGGAAGATCAAGACTGAGGTAAGATGGGGTGACAAAGTAGTGTATGGTGACAAATAGTTTAGAGTTAGTAGGTTGAGGTGGAATTCAGGATGGAAGGGAAGGATTATGTCTATAAATTTGTTTATAGAGTGAGGGATTGATTAAAAGGTATAATGGTTAAAAGATGCCAATAATTTGTTAGCAATTTGTTTATATTTCAAAATAACATCATTTTTTCATTGATAGGATCCTGTGATTTAGTTGATAATAAGTTAAGAATCTCTAAAGATGTGTATAGTTTTGATTCCTAAAACTAGGGTAGTTTGGAGACCTATGATCAAGGCCTCATATTCAACTATATTATTAGTGCATTCAAAATCAAGTTTTAAAGAAAGAGGGAGATTTTATCCATTAATGGGAATGAGGAATATGCTGACACCCCCACCATTTTTACATTTGGAACTATCAAAATACATAGTCATTTGATAGGTGGGTTCTTCTGAAGAAAGAGTAGCTATAGACTCATCTAGAAAGGAAAAAAAAGAGTTTGATTATTAGGGAGAGGGGCTTTAACTAATTGGTCTACAATGACCTATCCTTTAATATAATTTTTTGGAAGAAACTCAAGATCAAACTTAGCTAAAATCATGATCCACTTAGCCATACATTGGTTATGATATGGCTTAAAGTGCATATACTTAATGGGGTCAGTGTTGGTAAGGACATAAGTTTTGTGGTTAAGAAGATAGTGACAAAGTTTAGAGGTGATAAAAACTAAGGCAAGGAAGATTTTTTCTTGATGGGTGTATCAAGTTTCATATTTAATGATGGTATGAATAATTTAATAAACAACCTACTCCTTATGTTGGTCATTATGATGAGGGAGCATGGCTCCCAGGGAATGATCAATTGTAGATATGTATAAATAAAATGGTTTATCCTCCTTTGGTGGAATAAGGATAGGTGGAGAAAGAAGATACTCCTTGATTGCATCAAAGGCTTATTGACACTCCTTGGTCCATTTAAAAGAGGTATCTTTTTTAGAAGGTGGTTAAAGGGTTGACAATGATTAGATAGCTGGGAAATAAAATAGTGGATTAACTAAAGTTTGTCTTGAAGGCTACAAAGTTATTTTAAGTTAGTAGGAAGAGGCATTTATATAATGGATTTGACTTTTGAGGGGTATATTTATATTCCATGAAGGGAAACAATTAATCCCATAAGTTTTCCTAATAAGACCCCAATGATGCATTTCATCAGATTGAGCCTGACATGATAATGGATAATTATTTCAAAGATGATGGCTAAAATGGTGAGGTGATCCTAGTGATGTTTATATTTTTTGAGAAAATCATCAATATAGTCTTCAACTATTATATGAATTAGATCATGAAAAATGTAGGTCATGGTTCACTGATATGTGGCTCTTGCATTTTTTAAGCCAAAAGGCATGATTGAATAGTAAAAATTTCCCCATGGGGTGATAAAAGATGTTCTATGTTAATCTTGGGGGCTAATCAAGATTTGGTTATAGCCTAAAAGTATATCTATGAGGGATAATATTTCATGGCTAGTGGTAATATCAACAAGTTGGTTGATGTTACGTAGGGGAAAGTCATCTTTTGGGAATGCAAGGTTAAGATCTTGGAAATCCACACAAATGCAAAATCCCCCAGTGGGTTTGGTGATAGGAACAATGCTAGAGACCCATTGTGGATAGTCAATGGGTTGAATGAAATTAACAAATAGAAGGAATTAAAGTTATTCTTTGATAAGATGAGCTATATGGGGATGGATTTGATGAAGTTTTTTATAGACTATCTTAACTTTAGAATGGGTGACAATGTTATGAAGGGTAATGGATGGGTCAATACCAAGCATATCCTAATAAAACCAAGCAAATGCTATGCTACGGTCATGAGGGAAGGCTGTATAGTTTCTTTGTTCCTCAATAGTTAAGGATTGGCCAATTTGTACAATATGAGGGTTCTCTTGAGTACCATAATTAATGTATATGGTTTATTCATTTAGCATTGTTTGGTTTTCAAGAGGGAGGGATTTTTGAAAAGAAGAATCCTCCACACCCACATAGGTAAGAATAGATTTATCATATTGACATTGGATGGTGTTAATGGTGGGAGAATCATGAGTGATAAATTTGGGGTGGATGAGAGGAATGGTTTTAATTTGACCTTCCTGTTGATAATTTAGGGGACCTAAATTGATAGTGTTGATAAAAAAAAGTTGGGTGGGATGATGTTGATGTCTTAAAATGGAGTTGGTGAGGGTAGAGGTTCTTCAAATTGTAAATGAGAGGTTGATAAGGGTAGAAGTTCCTTGAATAGAAGAGGTGAGGTTGGTGGTTCCCCAAATAGGAGAGGTGGAATTGGTGAGATTGGTTGTCCTCTAAATGGGAGAAATGGGATTAGTGAGGTTGGTTTGGGCTCTTTTGGGGGAACATACCCTAGGCCAAAAAACTCATGAGGTTTCTAAGTTTTGATAGCAGGGAGTTCATGGGGTCCTTGTTCATAGAGACCAAACCCAAACCATTTCCCAGTGTATCAATGAAGGTAAATTTGGGCAAAGGTCAAGTTAATAAGATAAGAAAAGTTGGAAGTGAATGGCTAAATACAAGGCATGGTGGTGCATGCAAGAAGTATTTTATTAAGTCCCCCATAGAAAAAATATGTTTTTTTGTTGGGAAGGTGAAAGGGGATAAGGGTAATAATATTGGGATCATAAGATGGATCATTCTGAAGGCTCCAAAATTCATGTGGAGAGGGAAAAGTGTCCAAATCTAGAAGTTGATATTCCCCAAGTGTAAGTCATTAGAGTGTGGATTACAAGGGGTGCTTGACTAGGATTTATGATGCAAGAATATTTGAACTAGTGGATGCTTCACCATTGTTGAAAATATAAGTGTTAGTGTATTGGTTTGACATAGTGGTTTGGCTAGTGGTGGTTATGAAGAGGGTGAAGGTTGAATAAGAACATCATTGGATCGATACGTCATATTATAAGAACCAAAGGGACTTGGATCAACTTTGATTGTAATGACTTGTCCCTCATATTTAAACTTGATGCATCAGTGAAGGGTAGAAGGGATGAATGCCATGAAATGGATCTAGGGTTGACAAAGTAACACATTATATTGAAATTTTCCCTCTATGATGTAAAATAGTTTAGGAATGGTTTGAGGCCCCAAATAGATGTGGAGAATAACTATCCCTTGAGTAGTGGCTAGGTATCATTGAATGATCAAAGAACCACCGAGATTTCTAAAATGATGTTTTAAGGTAGTTGAATTTGATCATAGGCATGGGAGGATATGATATAGATACTTGTTCCCCCATCAATCACGACCATTTTGACATGTGTATGATTAATGGATGCTTTGATAAAAAGAGGGGAATCAAGATATTTGATATGATATGGTGGGATTTTAGACTCTTGAAAGGTGATGCTGGAAATGTGTTGGATAGATATAATAAAAGATACAAGAGGTTGGGGATCATTTGTTTGAACCTCTATAGAATGTATTATTTAAATTAAAGCTTAATAATTTTGAGTTGAGGTAATAATTAAGTCATAAAGACTCATTTTGATGGGCATTTGGTGAATTTGTTTTATCACTAGCTATTGGATGAATGAAGGTGCATTGGAAAATGAAGGGGCTCCCAAAATGGAGACCTTAGGAATGGATGGTTGTGAAGGTGAAGGTGTAGTATTTTAGGTTTAGTTGGTTGGTTAAGAAGTTGAAGGGTAAGCCCATGGAATGGTTGCCTTGGCTTTACCCTTTTCATTTCACTAGACTACTTTACCCTTGTCCCTGTGTTGGGATCTAAACTGAGTTACCATATGAATAGTATGGATAAGAGAAGTAGTTACTTACCTTAGTTCCTCTATTTCACTCTTTGACAAGGGTAGAGAAAGAGTTGATTGGTAGGAGGATTGGATAGGTGGTAAAAGAGGCAAAGGGATTAAAGAAGGTTCATCTAATAGATCATCCTCCTCCAAAAGGCCATGAAATATAGTTTGGAGAGATTTATAGTTCTCCATATCATGACCAGGGGTTCTATGGTAAAGACAAATTAGATTATCATTGAACCAGGTTGGATTTTGGTGAGTGGGGTCAAAAGGCTTGATGGGGGTAAGTTAATGGTAGAAACATTTAGAAGCCATTGTAATATAGTTTTATTAGACTCTGAAAAGGATTTTGGACATGGTGGATTTTGGGTTTTTATTTTAAGTTCCTTGTTGGGTAAGGGATTTTTAATATGAGGTATGGTTGGTGGAGTAAACCTAGTTAGAGGTTTAAAATAAATTGGCTTAGTTATAATTAGTTTAGGAATTATGGGTGTAGATGATGAGGGTTTAATAGATGGGAAGGTGGATGGGGAAAGGTTGTTGAGGAATGATGATGAACTAAGAGATGGGATTATTATAGGTAGTGAAAGGGGAGATATTTTTTTGGAGGAAGAGTAGGTTATAGGAACGGTGGAAGGATGTGGTCCTAAAATAGAAGGTAAAGGTGAAGGAATTAGTATGGTTATTCCTCAAATTTTAGGTCTAAGCAATCCCTCCTTCTTAATGGGATTAATTAGATTAGGTTTTGGTTAGATTGGTGTGGTTAGATATAGTCTCAAAGGAGGGTGAGAAATATTTAGTGTGAGAGGGGTCCCCAAGGTTTTGATTAGCATGGTAAAAGAAGCATAGGGTGTTTTAACAATTTTAGATAGGGGTAATTCAGGTGGTTCTTAGGTAAATTTAGGAGGAGTAGTTGGTGTTTTTGTAATAACAAGCTCAAGAGTGGATTCTATTGAAGTATAAGGTTCAATATTATTTTTATAGGAAGGCCAAGCTAATGCCTAAAGGTGGCTCTATCAAAGTTAGGTTGGGAGTTGAATTCCAAACTTTGAACTAGCTAGGAGAAGGGTTTATAAATAGGAATTGTTCCCTGATCATTAGATTTAAAGTTTAAACCCTTTGGGGATGAAGAATGAGTGGTTTTAGTTTTGTTATCCTTGTTTGAAGGTTCCAAAGGTAATGGTTGGGTAGATAGGGGTATTGTCTCTTGAGAAATTGATTTAAAAGAAGATATAGATGATTATACAATTGGTGTGGTAAAGGTAATAGTTTTATTCAGAAGGGTTGGTTTAGCTTCCTCCTTGGTTTAGTTTTCCAAAGGGATAAGTTATTTTTCAAGTTGGATTGGAGGAGTGAATGAAATGGTTGATGAAGTGACCATCTCCTTGGTTTTTTCCAGCATAGGAGAGGTAGGTGAAACCATGTTTTCATCCAAGGAAGTAGAAGAGATAGTTACTTCCTTCATTTGGGCATTTGAAGGAATTGGTGGCAAGTGGTTTTCCTTGATTTGGGTGATAAAGGTAATAAAGTCTTCAATAGTAGGCACATTACTAATGGAATTGATTACATGTACCTCATGTGAATTGGAGTATTCAGGTTGGTTTTCATGGTGTTAGTTTAAAGGTGGATGGTTTGGAAATGGTTTTCAAAAAATATCAAGGTATGGGTTTGAAGAAGTATTTGGATTGTCAAAAACAAGCTCCCCTTTATCAATTAGGTCCTGGAAAATGATTTTAAAATTATTGCTCTATTAGTATCATGTATAACAACCTGATGATAGTCATAATGATCATTCTCATTATACCACCTAGGAAAGGGGCAAGAAGTATCAAATTGTTGAAGTGGTTTGATGGTTGGAAGTTGGCTTAGATTAGTTTTAAGTAGTTTTTCCAACACTAATGTATAATATTCCCCAATTGGGGTGAATGGTTTTGAAGGAACCCAATTTTGGGTATGATTTTGGCCATTTGAGGGAATGTTGGTTCAAGGTGTTTGGTTGATAGTTGGAGGAGGTGCATTTTTAGGAATGAACAAATGTGTTGATGATTTCACTTTAAAATTGGTTGGGTTCATGGTTTTGGTGGAAGATAACTCATTAAATTTGATACTAACTTTTTTATTTTGAAGATTCAACTTCCCTTCATCAATATCATGGTTTTCTAGTTTTGGGCCATAGTAAAAGCTTCATCAAAGGTCCTAAAGGTTTGGACATGGAGATTTGGAGCAATGTTTTTATCACAACCCCAAGAAAATAATTAGATTAATTTAGGTTGAGGTAATGTAAAAGTGAGTTTATTATTGAGACCTCTCCATCTAGTAACAAAATCAATAATAGACTCATCTTCAAACTGTTTGATGGAGTATAGGTCTGTAATGGAAACCTTTTTAGATATGTTTATAAAAAAGTATTCCAAAAAGGTTTGTGCCAATTTAGAGAAAGAAAATATATAATGAGTGGTAAGAGAACTATACCAATCAAGGGCAGCCTCAGATAATGACATGGGAAAGGTTTAGAGAAGAAGAGCATCATCATAAGTGATCAAATAACACACATGTCATAATGCTATTAAGTGTTGCTGAGGGTCCTCTTTACCTTAGAAATTAGAAAATTTGGAAAATTCTCATTGAGAAGGGTAAGCATGAATAGGTATAGAGGGGTGGATAGGCTCATTACAAATTTGATCATAAGACAAAAGATTAGTTGAGGTAAAGATGGATGACTCCAAACTAGTAATTTTATCCATGAGAATTTTGATTAGGTTGGGTTGGGGTTGAGAAACTACATAATTAAGAGATAAATATTGTTGAGTTTGGTTCATGGTAATGTAAGAATAGGTAGTAGATGGTATCAATGAAGCCACATACTAATAAGTGGTGCAAAGAGGTTGAAATGGTGACACATAAGGACTGATTGGCATAAAAGGTTCAGTGGTGGTTGGTATGTACCCTTATGGGTTAGGGACATATTCCTAAGTTGTTATAGGCAGTTGCTTAGGAAAATATGTGGTTGATATGGTTAAGGTAGGAGGAAGTTGGGAAGGTTTAGGTTGGGTTGTTACCCTAGTGCTAATTGGAGGAAGATTTTTGGGTATGGAGAGCACTAAGATTTGAAGTGGAACTATGGTTGAAGGATTGGTTTTAATCAAAGGGAAGATAAAAGATAAAGTGGAAGATAATGCCATAGTAGATGGGGCATAGGTAACTAATGGTAAGGTTGAACCCCCATGGGGTGTAACTGGTGATGTTTGGTTGGGTGGTGAAAGGTTAGTTTGGGGGTGGATGGATGGGATGTTGGAAGAGGTTTGATTTAATGGTTGGTTTGAAGTGTTTTTTACCATGAGGTGGGATGACACTCCAAGTAGATCTCCTTTGATCTTGTAACAACCTAAAAATAAACCTGATCTTACTTACCATGTAGATCTTCTATCTGATCTTGCACAACCTGTAGATCAACCTAGTCTTGCACACTTGCAAACCTAGATCTTACAATCGGAAGGATCTCTTCCTTGTTCTTGATTATAATACAACCCCATGAGTCTATTATATAGATCCCATGCAAACAATAATTAGACTTCCTAATTACAATAATTAGAAACGTAGACTCAAGACTAAAATTAGTCTTTACATGCAAACTAACCGTTCAACAAATTAACTGTTCATGTAACTAACAGTTCTAGAATGCACAGGTGACCAATGTCAGTCGCTGCCCAATAAATTAGTGATCTTTCTCTATAGTCATACCACCTACCTACCCCTAAAGAGTGATAATCTACCCCTGTAACATATATATATATATATATATATATATATATATATAAACTTATGCTAATGTGAGTGTTGTCATTATCTACAAGTCACCTAGTGTTAGTACTCCTACTTGGTCAACATCTAGAGGCCTCTAGCCTCCATCCCCCTAACCAAAATATACTACCACATATCTAATATAAAAACATGATATATAATTTGTAGTAGCACCAACATCATTTATCTCCCTATTTGGTAGCTCCTTATAAACTAGTACCACCTCCTTAGGTTGTGGATTTGGTAGTAAGTATTCAACATCCTCTCTCCTATAATGAGAAAAATCTAGTGGAATACCTTGCTAAAGTCTAAATATTCATTGCACTCTCTCCATGAGAATGCACTATGTCTCACTATCTCATCTACCATATACCCATCGCTAGCTCTATAGTGTGAATGTATGCCACCTATAACCATCTCATATAGGCCACCCTATAAATCTAAACCAATAATACCTATCCCCATCCAAATACTATCCTCACAAGCATCAACTCCAATAAAACACCTAGAAACATACAAGGATATCTCCCTCCTACTAAATTTGATAATGCAAAACATGTCACTACTAACTACATCATCATCAAGAGATGTCTCTCATCTATATTCCTCTCATATAAAGGCCTAATACTAAATCCCCCTACATATAACTATGAATGACCTCTATCCACTCCATATAACCAACCCATCAAGTCATCTATCTCATCACTCTCTAAATGATAAATAGGATCCCCTCATACTGATAGTCAGGTAATAGTTTAAATATCCTTTATTAGGATACCCTTCTCTCCAGTTGGTAAGTAGAATGTGTGAGCTTCTAGATCCCATCTTTCAATGAGGGAAAGTATAATCAAGGCATTCTTAGTAAAGTGTTGGTATTGGTGCATCACTCCAAAACCCACTACCTCCATGTGGTTCCAATCCTTTATATACATGGCATCCCTCACCTTAACAAACATCTCAAGAACTTGATCCCATAATTGGATCTAATCCTGTGCCTACAAAAAAAATAGCCATATAAAAAATCTAATAACCAACATATTTTAACTACTCCCTATATACACTACAATTATTCCACACACTTCTATACCAATGCAATGTTATACCTTCATACCCTTATTATCCCTATTACCTATATTCCTTGAATCTTACCTATATGTACCTACACTAATTCGATCCTACACACACTCTCATCATTTCCTTCCCCATCTCAACCCCTAAACCATCCCAACTCCCATCCCAATTCCTATCCCAACCCTCTCACCCCATCCTATATCCTAACCCAACTCCTATCCCAACTCCTTCCCCATTCTAAATATACTCGACCCATCCCTGACCATCGATAGTTCACTCGACCATCGATGGTCTCCTTAGGGACATTTTAGATCCCCCAAGTAGACCATTTCCAGTTAGGTTAACCATTACCAATCATTGTTAGTGATTAATGGTAATGAGTCTCAACCCCCCAACCTCCTGTCCCACACCTTACTTTTACATAATAACTATCCTCAGCCACTTACGTCTACCAAGAACACCCAGACAATGTACTAAAAATATTCTACACCCTCATCCTCCCTCATCCATCCTCATAATACTTGCAAAACCTAAACCATTGGGCTTATTCTATCACCCTAATCTACTCCTACATTTAATTTATTTATCTTATTTTCAATATAGATCCCTAATTCTATTAATTTAAATATTAACCCCTAGCTCATTTCATGATCAGTTTTGTCATCTTAGTCCATGCCCATCCACTTTCCCATATGTGTCTCCCATGTCAATCTTGACTTTACTTGATTTCACACTCACCACTCTCATCTTGACACCTTGTACACCTATCCAACACTCAACTATCCCTTTTATACTCTATTTCTTAGATAACTAAATTGTCAAATGCTAAGTACAACTGAGGATAAATGATTGTCCACTTGCCTTTAGCTCAATTTTAGGATTTTTAACCAATCATCAATGATTTCCTAACTATCAAAATTTGGCCCTAACCATCATTGATTGTATCCACCTACTCCCCAACCATAGATAGTTACATAAACATCATTGGTTGGCCCTAACCATCACCAGTTAGGGATATACCCCATTTCTAAACTTTTCTCATCCTTTAACCTATAACCTAGCACCATATCCACTAGGTAACCCCTTATCTATGACACCTTAAACTATTCTCGAGTAATGTTCTCCTTCAACCTAGCAAGAACTACATTAAGCTTGAAGTACATGTTAGATCTATTATCCATGAAACTATGTAGGTAGCATCTTTTTTCCTAGCACATCAGGAGTCAACTCAGTCACTACCTACCCTACCCTACCCACCAACCCCTTTGACTACATCCACCTTGATGTTGGCCTTTTTTTACCCAACCTATTCATATACCATTATGATAAACTTGCCTTGGTCCTTTTGACCACCCAAACCAATTTTACCATGTTGAACATTTGTATTTGTACCACCTTGTGCGTAACTAGACCATTTATGTTTTTCTTAGGAATAATTCATACTATAGATACATAAGTAAACACCAACCCTATCTAGGAGACTTGATAATACTAAATTGATCAACTATGATCAACACTAGGACCCAGTTACTCTGTCCTTTATCCTAGAACTTGACCTTATTGTTGCCAACATGGCAATCTTTGTCTTTGCGTGATCTTGGCTATCACACTTAGTTTCATTTTGTGCATATGATTTCATCTTAAATGTCCCACTTTACCTTTTTTTCACCTAGATCATGACTTATTCTCTACCATTTATCAAACCCCAACCCAATTTGACCTCCATCTCATTAACTCTTGATTTTAGGGGGAATACTTCCTCCTCCCATACTCAAGGCAACCAGACCTAGACCTTGAAAAATCACCTATTTTTGTTCTACAACTTGCTTAAATATACACAAAAAAAGTGACAAAATGTAGACACCTAAAAACTACACAACAATAGTTTTTTATGTTATCTTCAACTATGGACCCTTAATCAACTCCTTGTCTAGTCGACCACCTAGTCTACTATCATTCATCTATAACCTCATCATGACAAATCTTCCCTTAAACACATCCTGTAATTTATCACCTTTTCACCGATTTAATCATGGTGCTGTTGACCATCAATGGTTAGGATAACCATTTATAGTTAACCTAACCATCAATGGTTGGGGTCACCAAACTTGCCTTAACCATTTAAAGCATTTCCATCTTTATTTGAGATTGGCATCTTACAAAATGGAAACTTGCCTTAACACCAGCTTTTTGAGACTAATGAAAATAGGCAACTTCATCCCATCCTAACATAACAACTTTACCTCAAGATTCCATTTCCTTATTTAGCATTTTTGTGCTATAAATATAGGACTCTTGGGAGAATTATGGATCCCCAAATTTGTGCATCCAAGCTTTCTTATTTTTTTTATGTAGGTATCCATCATCTTGAAACTTTTTCTTCATGATTATCAAAGGCTAAAGTACCATTATGCTACTCAAATCTCTTCAACTATCAGTTATTCAACATAATAAGGGTCATTCTACCTTATCCAAAGAATGAGTTCTCACTTCATCTGGTCATCAATGAGTGTAACATTTACAAGGTACATACCTTTTATCTCTTATTCTCTCACTTCTCCTTTTATAAACAAAAATTAATAAAAAGTAGGAAAAAATATAGAGATACAAAAGTAGAGAGGTAGTGTGGAAGAAAATGGAGATGAAGTGTAGAGCATGAACAATTGTAGATTAGACCTATAATAGAGAATATAGGGATTGGATTTATTTATTAATCTATGATATAACTTGGTGTTATAGCTCTATAGAAGAATCTGATAGGTTGGTGCCATCAGAGCAAGTGAATTAGTGTTCATATTAGGGAGTGTGTGCTTCCTTAGAGTTGAATCTCTTAAATCAAGGGATTCTTTTCTCCTTAGGGTTGGTGCCCTTTAATGTGTAAGTAGTGAGGTTTTGACTATGATTCTAGATTAAAATAGTAGATTCTAGCAGCCAATCTCACCATGACTTTTCCCAATGGGTTTTCCATGTATACATCTACTGTCATGTATATTTGTATGTGTATGATATATGCATATTTGATTTGATATACATATATATTTTAATCTAATTTAAGAGTATTGAAATTATTAGTTTTAGTTGATACACTGATTCACCCCCTCTCAGTATCTAGTTGTGTTCCAACATATAAACCCACTCAATATATGGAGATTCTCTGATCAATGTAAGATATTATAGATAATTTTATCTCATCAAATCAAAGTAATGTGGGTTCCTTGTCATTATTTTTTACTCTCATATTTTTTATTACATGAAAATTATTTGGTAAGAACATGAAGCTTGAGCTGTTAAGGTGTTTTACAATAAATGAATTTTTAGTATCATTTTTTGAGTTTGATGTTTAGAGCTTATAGAATCTCATTGGAGTCATATTATCTTTTTCATTATTGAATTATAGTTCCAAACTCTTTCAATGATCACATATCATAGAGAATATCCATCACAAATTCAAAGAGAACTAAATTAGAACTTGATTCCTATGATCAGATATATAGGCTACCTAAGTAGTGGTTGGGGCATGAGGTCTAGGTCATAGGATAGGTTAGGGATGCCTTATTACCATCCTTCTTGTTAATGTTATATTTTATTTTTTGACTAATTTTATGAATAATATTAATTAAATATAAATTGATATTAATATATATTTGATTATAGTTAATCCTTATTTATTAATATTGTTTTGCTTCAACATTAACTACATGTAGATGAATATATCTATGTAACCATCATATTTTTACATTCATTTGGAGTAGTCTTTATGTATTTATTTATATAGACTCTCCCTTGGTTAACCTTGGGGGGTAATCCTTTTATAAATTAATTTTTGCCTTATTTCACTATTATTTTCCTTTTTATGTGTGACTTGATACATGTATGTTTGAATATCATAATGATTTATCATATCAATAAAATATAATTAAGTTATAATTATTTTTAGGACATGAAATTAATGTGACTTTCTCCTATCTTGAATAAGGATCTTAACTAAATTATTTTAAAAATACCTATTGATCTTAACCCCTAGTGTAAAATATTTGTATTCCACTCCCTAGGGGAAGCCTTGTGATAGAAGGTAAATTACATTAAATAATTATATGTGTCACAATATTTTGTAACGTTTAGATAATTACATAATAGTTAAATAATTAAGCAACTAAAATTAATATATAAGCATCACTGAACTGAGTAAACAAAAAATTAATATGGGTTTTCTAAAAAAAAATTGGGCATGACATCCATGGTCAAATGTGGGTAGAACTAATGCACCTTGGTTATTAGACTTACATTGGCCAGTTGGATGAGAACAAGGTAGAAAATTTGTACTACCAATGAGTATACCTCATATGAAGTCATATATATGGTCTTTTTTACTTCCATATTGATGAGTTTTTGATATAGAGAATAATTCATGATGTTACCCAAATAAATGTATTTATTTCCACTAAATGTGATGCTCATAGCCATGCACATCCAATGATGAAACTCTATATTTGTCTTATTACCCAAAACCCTATATGTTGAATATGATTCTAATGTTGGCACTTGATTTTTAATGTTATAATTATTTTATTTGGTAGTTCATTAGGCTATGATAGTTATTTAAGTTAGTTATGTCTTATATTAATTGTTTTAGTGAATGTGAAGCCTTTTTCACATATTTCCTATAAGATAGCTACAACTCTTAGTTAAGTTCAATTCACTGTTTGAGTACTCAAATGAGTCCAAAGATGTGGGATGTCATTTATAAGTGTAAAATACTAAATTTAATAGTGTTTTAGTTAATATTCTATTATATAGGGATTTTGGGGTGCCTATTTTGTCTAGGTTTTCATGTGATACTTAATTGATAGAGGAATATTGCATGATGACCATATCTTTCATTTGGTGATAATATTCTCTTAGCTTTAGTTTCAGTTATCTTAGAGTCTATTTTTAGGAGTTTATTTTTAATTTACGTAGCTTTTAAGTAGATATATTAATTTATGTTTCAATTTATAGAATAAATTTTCATTAAATTTGTCTTGTAATAGGCTTGTTTTAGTTTTATTTATTAGTAATGAATCATCCATAAGGAAGTGTGGCACAACAATTCCTTTTGGAAACTAAATTTTAATATTTTTATCCCTATTTTTCTATTGCAGTTATTCAAAAAATAAAACCAACAAGATTTAGTAGCTTAATTAGAAGTTATCTAGTGAATATTTTATCATCAACCACACATATGCCACCATTAGATTAGCAAGTCATAATTATAGGACATATTGTTTGATATATAGCTTCAATTTCATGACACAATTTTTTATGCTCAATGTTTTCAATCATCATTTGTGATCCTTCATAATGAGAAATAAGCCATATGTGGAATAAAATGACCTAACACACATTAAAATATAAATAAAAATAGCTATTACAAAGTGGTTCTAAAAAGAGAAAAGTTAGCCATTACAAAAAAAATTCCAAAAAAATGAAAAAATAATAATATAATAACTAAAGCATTATAGAAGGGAAATTAGATTGAAATTAAAATCAAGTACATTTAAATAATTAAATATGAGGGTATTATTAAATTATAAATACACATGTTTAAATTATAAATATTTATGAAACCTTATTTTATAAAATATAAAAAGATTATAATGACCTAATTAATCAAAAAGAAATTAAAAATTTAGATTAAAAATTAAAGATACGAAACAAACACTAAAAATATAAGGATATAAAATCTAAGAAATTAGTAAGAACATAACTAAAATATAACAAAATAAAATACCAATTTTTTTTCTATTAGCCTCAATAAAAAAACTATTTTTCAATATTATTATTATTATTATTAATGTGATGAATACTAATAATATTAATATGATTATTAAGTTTTTTAATGCTTATATTTTTATTTGATATGGTAAAAATCCTAGTTTTATAGGGACCAAGGACTAGGAACCAAAGTAAAAGAAAGTTTAGTAAAAAGTAGCAAGCCACACAAGCTGGAAGACAAAATCATAATATAGAACTAGTAACTAATTAACCATGATAAAGATAAAATAAAAGAAAAGTAAATGGTAAAAGTAATCTAGAAGGGGGGATCCCTCTATAGGTACCTTCACATCGTTAATCAATTTATCCTACATGACCTATCTATTATTTGTGATTCTGGCCCTAGTTCTATTTCTTAGGCCTTTCGCATCCTCCTTAGATAGGATCATTCTGGGTCTATTCTATAGTTGCTCCTTCATATGGATATTCTTGGTGGAGGATTTTTGGGGCAGCTTCAAGGAAGAACTCTCCACCTCCATGATATGTTGCTTTATTGGGGTCCCTTTAGCCTTTTATATTTTAGAGAAAGAATGGACCATTTTAGAAACCCCCTTGTTCATGGAATTCTAATCCTAGATTAAACCTACTAGACACATCCCTCCCTCATGAAGTTTGTTATTAAACATTTCAAGCCAATACTTATTTGTTTTAATATCTTATCTTAGGTTTATTTCCTTTCCTTACCACTTCTCCTAAGATTCATTCCTCCATAAAAAATTGGTTTAGTTTAAAAATAAAGAGTTTTAGGGGAGGATCCCTGGCTAAGCTTTTAGAATTGGGGCTAGCATGGGAAAAACTAGTTATAGAGCAGTGAGATCCTAAGGTAGAATCTTACTCAGTGGGGTCCTCCTCAGTGGAAGACCCCTCTAGTGGAACCTCATTACCCCTAAGGGTCACATCATGTTTTACCAATAGGAGCATAAAGCCTTGGTATCTGTTGGGATTAGCTTCATTTATTTAGTATGAGAGAGAAGTGATCTCCAAGGATTTTAAAAGGTAATAAGAAAGGATAATTTTGAATCGTTGAAAATAGTTTAGTAAGATAAAGTGATGAGAAAAATGAGGGTATACGTACCTTCAAGAGTGAGATACTTCATTATTTTTAAGTAGACTTCAGGCTAGTAATGTGAAAGATCTGAGTGAGGAAACCCCTTTTTATAAATTTTAATGATCTTTTTGGTTTAGAAAACCTTTGTATGAGTTCCTTTTTTATTGATATTTGAAGGATTTAATTCCATTGCATGACATCCTTTTAAATTCACCTATCAACTCCTCTATTACAAATATTTTAATTCCTCTTACTTCCACAACCCTCTTATTCCATGCCACAATAAATTCCTTTGATAAGTCAACATCATGGTCCATGACCCTCAACATAAATTTAGTGAGGGCCTCTCTATATAGATTCCTCCAAACCTTCTTCATGATTTTAACCTTTGAGAAGGAAGTCAGTTCAATACAATCCCTGTCTCCACCGATCTTAATAGTAGCCTACAATTTGAAGATGGAATTTGATGAACCCTGGTAAAACTTAGAGATAATGGCTTGAAATAAAGTTGAATTACATGATTGATCCCATCCTTTGTTATTAATTATCCACATGGTGGAATGATGGTAGGTTATTATTTTCTAAAAACTTTTCTTAATAAGTAATATCCACATGTGTGATAGCCAAGCCATCATCCTATCCATAAGTGAGTTCATTTTGAATAGCTGACATGACATTCTTAGGAATATGGTATCTAATGTACTGGGTATATAAAATAGGGAGACCTATTTTGATATTATAAAGTAAGTCTACCATCCCATTCTATTTTTGGTATGTGTGAATGATGGAAGAGTGTGACATATCCATCAAGCTCTACTTGACATCATCTATTATGGATTTTATTATGCAGGAAGGGATGGTTTTACCTTATAAAGAATTAAGGATATTGAGGTAATCACCTTAAATGATAATTGTGTCCATCATGAGGCTATAGGAAAGCTTAATACCCCAAAGTGTTGCCTTGGCTTAGGCCACATGGTTTTTATAAATTCTTAGGTGGCTTCCATAAGCAATAATAAACATTCCCTATGAATTTATTATGGATCCTCCATAGCTCATAGGGATAGCATTTCCTTTTGAATATCTATTGAAGTTGAGAGTAACCTAACCTTAAGTGGAGGCTTTGATATAACATGTTTTCATACCAAGTCTTTAGAAGGAGACCTAATTTTTTGTATAACCTCCCAATTTCTTAAGATCAACTATTCAAAAACTAATCTCATATTTTTATCCATAGGAGTGAAGAATATCCAATTATTGATGATGGCATGAAAAATATGAAGGAAAACTAATTTTTTTTAGTGTCTTTTATTTAAGAACAAACTATCATTTTAGTCTTTCCAAACACTCCAAAATTAGTGTGAGAGGGTAAGGTTTCAAAGGAAGGACATGGACAGAAGGCCCCAAGGGGATTTCCATTACATGAGTAGATTAAGAATGTTTTTTAGTTTAACCCATGATAGATTGCATTTGTTCAAGAGATAGTAAAATAATAACAAACTAAATAGGCATACGTAAACGGGCTAATGAGGAGACCAAAGCACTAGAAGGTCCCAGCAAAAGGACAAGGCAAAGCTCCAGAAAGAAAGATACACAAAAAGGAGCGTTGCTAGAGGCTACCACTCAGGAAAATGTTTTGAAAGGAAAAGAAGCCATGAACTTGATACTGGAATTGGATGAATAATCTGGTCCTTCTTGTTGGTTTAGAAATTGGTACTGATCTTTGTTCCCCTTTTGTTATCTTTTTTTTGTTGTGCTACAAAATTTCTGTATCTGGGTTTTGACTGGATGTGTCTCTAATGGTTTCAGGTCCATTTAAAACCTATTTTTGCTACTTATTTGAAGTGTGTTCTAGGCGTTGCCTGTGGGCTTAGACGTTCTTTATTTTTCTCTCTGTTACAAGGTTTCGGGGTCCCTTCAAAACCTATTTTTACCTCAATATAAAACAAACTAAATAGGCATGAAAAATTAAGTGATGGATCAAATCATCAACTTCCCTACATAGAGAGCATTGGATAGGTACTATGAGTCCTATTTTTGCCATGTTATCCATAGTTAGGATATTATCATGAATAACCATATAAAAGAATAAATATACCTTATGACTTAAGTGTTTAATACATAAGTCTTTCAATAATTCCATTCATCCTCTAGATTCATATCAGTGGTATGTCTAGAGGAGATTGATTACTTCCCACTATCTTTGACCACCCACAAAAAATGATCTTCCTTAGGGAATATGGGGATATGAACTTATCTGATGAAATAATTGAGATTTTGAATCACTTGAGATTATTAAATAGTACAACCTTATATGGGGAGTACTTTTCAAGCTTTTGATCCCTTTGTCTCATCCTAATAATCTTTGACCTTGGTACCCTATCTTTCCTTGTAACCTGCACATAAATTAGCCGAAATACCTTGTGAATGAAGGGGAGAATGGACATTTAGGCATCCTATTAGAAATAAATTTTCTCCCCATATCCAATTTTTCATTTAATTCCTTTTATTAGTAGGTCATTACAGTTATTGATGGCCTTCAAAAAAGTAGATCCATCGGTTAGGCCTTCTTCCCATAGTAGGCAATCTTCCTTTGAACCTTCTAGGTATTTGGCCTTATCTATTATCTCCCATTCTCTAACCTTCCTTCATAATCTTCCATCCCATTTTTTCTAAAGGGCTTAATTTATGGAATTAATACTTTTGAGTCCTAGTTCCCCATTTATTTTAGGTAGGTAGGCTTTTTCCAAAGAGACCAGGTAAAACCTAAAATGGTCCTCGATACCCCTCCATAATAAATTCTTTTAAATTTTTATATCTTGATTTCCACCTTATTGGGTATCTATAAGACCAACATTAAGTATATCAGGATGCTCTATATTGAGGCTTTGAGTAACTAAAATTTTCTTTCCTGGTTAAGAAAGTGACCTTTCGACCCTATAAGTTTTTTATAAATTCTATCAATGAGGGAATTCCAGAGATTAGATTCCATTTTGCCTTCAAATAGTTGAATTCCCAATTATTTTTTTAGTAGTTGACTCACCTGACAATCTAAAATTATTGCAATCCCTTTCTATAGGATCATAGGAGTGTTGATGAAGAAAAGGGAACTCTTATAGAAGTTCATGACCTACTTAGAAATAGATTTGTACTTTTTGAGAATTCATTTTAGTTTTATAACTTCCTCCACTATATCTTATCCTAACATGATTGTGTCATATGTAAATTATCCATGGGTGACTAGTTTGGTGTTAAGTGATACTAAGATACCTTTGATAAGACCTTGTGCATGGGACTTCAATGGGCTTCTCCCCAAGGTTTCCACCATTATAATGAAAATATAGGGGAGAGAGAGGTTCCCCCTTTCTTAGACCTATATAATCCAATTAAAATCCTTTAGGGACACCATTCAAGATTATTTAAAATTTGGGCATAAGAATGCAATTCCATATGGGTTTCCTTAAGTCCTAGTTGAATCATAGTTTATCAAGGATCTTCATTAAGAAATTCCAATAAAATCAATCATATGCTTTGTTCATGTCCATCTTAAAAAACATACCTTCTCTTAGGGATTTAGAGATAGAGTGGATGGATTAAATCACAAAAATTATTATATATATTATTTATCTCTTAGACATGAATGCACCTTGTTGTTCCCTAATAACTTTAACTAGAAGATGTTGCATTCTTTTCACCAAGATAACTGAGCAAATTTTGTAAGTTGTATTACATAGGTTTATTAGGCAAAAATAATGTAGATTGTTTGATCCTAGAATTTTTGTAATAATAACCAAAAAGGTGTTGATAATTTGTCTTATAATAGTTATAGATTTTAAGAATTCACTCACTTCCACCTCAACTTTGGTGTGGATATTATCCCAAAAAAATTGAAAGAAGGGGGGAAGCAATCAGGAGCGGAGGCCTTAAATCCCTCCATCAAAAACATGACATGTTTCACCTATTATACTAATGGGGTTTTGGTAAGAGTATCATTTTAAAAATAAATAATAAGATTATTATTGAAATTATTAAAAGTAATATCAACCATCTCTTCATCATAGGAATCCTCTTCCATGCATATATTTTTCAAGAACTTTATTATGTGGCAGGATATCTCCTCAACTTTTTTGCTAAGATTGTCATTGTCAATTTTTAATTGAGTTATTTTGTTCACATTAAAATGTTTTATTGGTGAGTGATGGAAGAACTTGGTTTTTTATATCCCCTTCAATCATCTAAGTGCACTTGGATTCTTGTCGCTAGTAAGTCTCCTCTCTTGCCTCTAAGTTATGGATTTGGAATAAATTTTCCTTTTCTTTTTTGTATATCTATTCATTGTTACATTCCAAAGCTAAAATTTATTAAATTACCATTAATTACTCTTCTAAATCCTTTTTTTATGAATATGTCACCAAATACTTCCTTGTTCCATATTTTTAGCTTTACTTTTAAGATATTTAGGTTTTTAGTCAGGATATACATATCAATACCTGAGAAGGGTTCTTTATTCCATTCCTTTAGAGATTTGATAAAGTTTGGGTGGTGGATCCACATGATTTAAAATATAGAAATAATGTGTATGTAATAAAAAATGCATCATGTATATGAATTAATCCTAGTTCGGATAAGATAGATGATACCTACACTTCCATTTGGGGATACACTTGTTAAGTGGGAGCATGATGAATATGGGGATCTTGTAGACCCAATTAGGGGATGAATTATATCACTTGTCATAACATATAATGATAATAAGGGTTCCAAATCCTATAGTTTAACATAATCACACAATAACCCTAATGGAGTCCTAAGGTTTAAATCATTCACTTATACTAATAGTAAGAAAGTAAAATATAATCAGGTGCACACTAAAGCTTATTGTACAAAGTGGGGGTTTAGAAGAAATAAAATAAACATGTATAAGGAATTTAAATTAAATTAAATATGAGAAACACACTAATACATATAATATTAAAGATAGTATTATTTGAGCCAACATTTATGCTACTTTTATCTACTAAAAGAGAGGAGAACAAAGTTAGAATATACTTACCTGAATGTGAACCTGTCGAGACTCAATCTCTCCCTTGGCAAAAGGGTTTTTGCAAGAGGTTTTTTTTGTTTTTAAGGATCACTAAGAAAGGACAAAGCATCCAAGACTTATCCGAAATACTATATTCTCCAAGTAAGAAACCTAAGCTAGGTCTTCTCAAGTAGAATGGTGGAAGAATAGATTGTGAAAAAGTGTGAGTGAATAATAAATATTGATTGTACATATGAATAATGATTGAAATTATATTTTATTTATAGGTGGATATTTCCATAAATCCTTTCAATAATTTTGGTTGTACACAATTGACAAAGTCAACCCAATGTGTTTTCATAGATAATTTACTAGGTCTGTGCTAGGTCAACTGAAAGGATAACAAGCTAAAAATGTAAAGAATACCCATAAACTATAATGGGTAGACCTAGTTGACCTAGTACAAAAAATAGTAAAAAATGAGTTCAAGGCAAGAAAAGGAGGAATGGATAGACTAAAAGGCTAGAGGAATATTCAAGGGAGGATAAATAACTTAAGGAATGGTTTTGGGATCTAGTTGGATTGGTAATAGTGTGTAAAAAAGGAACAATAATCCTATGAAGGACCAAAGCTCTTCCCACCCCTTTCTTAGTGCACCCCTTAATGCATGAAATTAGAGATATTAAGTCTTGATGGGTTCTTGTAAGATTTAAAGCATTAGTACTTCATAAAAGTTAAAAATATTATGTGTATATATATGCCCCACTTGAAGCTCATCATGTGTCACTAAGGTGTAATATGGGATGGTGATTCAAGAAAGAACATAAGGACACACATAATGATAATGATAAAAAAAGGTTTCAGTATTTTAAATAAAAAAAATCAAAAGTAAATGATGGAAAGGGAAATTGATATAAAAAGTATTATAAAAGGTAAATGTGATGCATACCTTGAATTACCTTTATCATGAGATGGTTGTTCGCTATGTTGTTAATTTTGATTATGTAGGGCATAGAGAATAATTTTAACAAACCTAAGAATACAAAACTAAAGATAAAAAACAAAAAAATAGAAGAAAAATCAAGATAATTGGTGTTATGAGGATGGGACATGCTTGGGAAACTTGGCAATCTGGGGTGATAAGTACTTTGTTAGACCAAATGACCAAGTAAAAAAATAAGAGTAAATTAGGTAACTAAGAATATTATTGATGATTCTAAGTATACCACATGTGCCCTTAGTGTTTAAAGAACACTTCTCATTTTAGAATCTATAAAATTCTGAGCATGAGTTATAGGTTTTGACAATCCAGTTATTTGTGGTGATATAATAGTAGAGTAAGATAACTGTTCCACAATTTTTATATAATTTTTGTAGTTGGGAGCCACCTTGGCCAATTATTCATGAACCTTTGTTGATACATAGTGAATTTTTCTCCTACTTTAAGCTACAAACTAATCTAAATGGATATTTATAATGTGGCCTAAACTAAAGTGATTATGATGTAAAAAAGAGAAAAGAGAAGGGTAGGGAAGAAAATAAATTAGTAATTGCCAATTTTAGTCCTAAACATTATGATAAAGTGTTAAAGGCAAATGAATACACATTTAACAAATATATAATTCAATATATCTTAAGCTCAAATCTCACTATATATCAAGAAAAATTTAGAGGAAAATGTTTAAGACTCACAAGTAATAACTAGGTTTACTTTAGGAATTTACCACTATAATCAAATAAACATTACACATCTAAATACAGAGTAAAAATGAGGTGAAGTGGAACCTGGGATCTTTCAAGTAATCTAGCATATTCAAAAATTAAAAAAAATTATGATTAAATAATTTTATTCAGAATTCAAAGATACTGTTCAAATTCAAGACTTATACTAACAATTGAGATAAAATATATATTATCAATTAACACATCAAAATGGATAATCCTTTCACAATTCCTCGATTCTATTAATTGCTTCAAGTATACAAATTTTCTTAGAAATCTCTCCCTTTTTAACAATGGTGATACATGACTTTTATTGGAAGAATAGGTAGTATACTAGTCAACTACAAAATACAAGTGTACAAAAGTAAGCATAACTATTCTTACAAGCTCTATAATACACATGCTTTCCTAAATCATACTGATCTAGAGGAAAATACACTAATAAAATAGCATATGCCTTTACAATGGAATATTTTAATATAAAAAGCCACCTAATTTCTATTAGAATAGAATATTGTTCTAACTTATTGGTGGGGCCCCTATTTTTTTCTAGAGGATGATTATGACCCTCTCATGTTGTTCATCAACTAGCTTGAGATCCATAGTGGATTTCATGATGAAATTCACATCTTGGTCTACTAGCTCATCAAATTCTTTGTCTTTTCTAGCTGAACTGTCCTTGGTGCTTTTAGATTCATTGATCCTCTCACTTGCATTGAATATGATATCCAAGATCTTGATATTATCTTATATAGACTGGCCTTTGTTTCTCCCTTGGATTTCTTGAGTCACCAAAGTAGATTTATGTTTGATCTCTTCATCATTGATGAAGACAAGGGAATTAGGTTATGTAGATTAATAAGCATAGTCATAATAAGTCACTCAATTTTTCTAATGATCCCTTTATCATCTCTTAGATTCCTAATTACCTTAGTATGTCAGGTACTCAAGATTTGAACCTTATCAAGAATAATCCTCAAGATTGCGCTTAGGTGTCCCATACTTATGGTTCTAAATTTTGGGATCTAATTTTTTTCTTAAATTTTGAAGAATTGATCAAGCTTATCCTCTAAGGCCTGCCATTAGGTGACCTACTCTTTGGCTAATGTATATTGGTCCTATAGTGAACTTTTCCTCATCTTCATTGAATTTAATGCCTCAAAAATGTCATATAATCACTCATCAAGCATCTCAATCATGCAATCTGGGACCCTTAGGATTGCCTAAGTTTTTAAGTTCTCCTTCTCCCTTTCCAAATTTTGGATCCTTTGTTTTATACCCCAGAATCAAGTCTTGTGTTATTGTGAATGTGCTTCCATCAATATTTCAAAATCTTTTTCATGTATTATAGCTTTACCAAGTTGTTATCCTACAACATGGGTTAAACCTATAAAAGGTTCCACCTTTTAAAAGTTGAATTCTTCCATCACAACTATGGATATCCTGGTTTTTATTCTCTCTAAGCCTATTGTCTTAAGATTGAAATTAACTATTGTAATTGGTTCTTTGAACTGGGGAGGTTCTAAGGACTCCACCCTTGAGATAGTAGATTCTCTTGAATCATCCATTGTCTTACTTCCTAATCCTTGGGTGACATTAATTCTTCTCTTTCTATTCCTTCATGATATCCTTTATTTAGGGCTTCACATCATCATGTACATCCACTCCAACCTTTGTTATAGCTTATGAGTGGGAGAGATATGGGATATTTTACAATTTTCCATAGATCAACTAGTCAAGAATGATTGGTCCATGGATTGGGAATTAATCACTAAAGAGATTGACTTCACTAGTGAGATGAGTGAAGGTCAATCTTGGTTTCTTCCTTAGTTATACTAAGACAAAGCCAATTTTACCTTCCTCTTTTCATGGGAGGCCACTAAGACAAGTTCCTTCCTTGTATCTTCTTTGGGATCCTCTAAAGGATCTTCCTTTCCTCCTGAGCCATAGGACTCTACAACTTACTTGAGAGCACCCTCAAGTGTCTCTTCTAGATCCAAGGCTATCATGTCAACATATTGGATTAGAGAAGATGGTCTCTATTTCATGGTTGAAGTTAAGGGTCCTTCTCTAGGTCTTTATTATAATGTTACTTCTCCAACCTTATCCTTTAATTTGGGTTGATCATCCTAAATTAGCTCAACATATTATTCAGAATACTATGGTTGTTCTAATTACACTTGATCATGAGCTATCTTAGATGGCCTAGGTATTAAATGGTACTACAAAGGGTGAATTTTCCATTTTTCCCTAGATGACTTGTTATCTCTGACCAATCTATACTCTAGCTTGATATTATAACCTTAGACCTTGGCCAACACTTCCCCATATTTCTTGACTCTAATCTATATGGTGTCATGGACATCTAGTTTTTGTACATGCTCAATATTTAGCTTCTTATCCTTTAGATGATCCCCCACCTTATTCCTTGGATCCCACATTTTGTGTTCATTTAGCTGAAAGATAAATGAATATGTGTGACCATAACTTCCACCTACTTCTAATAAATAATTAGGGTTTTCCTAATGTCCAAGGAGAAGGGGTGAAGTAGACCATTCCTTTTTTCTTTTCACACATTATCAATGACAAGGATAAGCTAGGAGGAAATCTCCTACTTAGAAAGCTTATTAAGGAAATACACTAGTAGTCTCTATGGTTGAGACATGATTCCTTCTATCCTAATGACTATGTAATTAGGATAATACCATACATCCCAAATCATATCCACACACTTTTGATGAGGGGGTAAATCCTAGGCATGGGGATGCCTATGATGGCCTCAAATATTGTTGTAAAAATGCAATCTTAGATAAACTACATGTGATTCCTATAATTGAAGATGTTCAACTTGGATTAGTGGTGTGAGATAGTGGTCCTACCCTCTAGGGACCAATTCTTATTGCCAAGCAAGGTGATTGGAGCAACAAGGGAATGAATTAGGTAAGACATAATGTAGAATTGTTTCAAGGTCATTTTCTTTCTAGTGATGAATTGCTCAGCTAGGAAGATGATGATCAAATTTCCAATTAGAAGGGTAAGTTTGTATTCCACTAGGAAGTGTATATATGATACCCAAACCTTAATTACATAATTGGTTGAAAGGGAACCAAAATCTCTATTCAACAAGTTCATAATCACCCTAATACCCTCTTTGAATTGGATGATAGGGATTTTTCAATCAAGGGTTCTAAATATGTGAGGCCCTTGATGGAGCCAGGGTCTTAAGATAGAGTCCAAGTCATGGATATTGGTCTATTCTCTCATTTTGGGAAGGTACACATGGGGAAGAGGGACCTTGTAGTACTTTTCAAAATTAATAGGGTAAATGTATGATACCTCTTTTGAGTTACCCTCCTAAATAATCCATTCACCATCAATATTGAAATCAATAAAAATGGAGGCAAGGACATCAATGGAGCGAATTACATCTAGTTTTTCCATAGCATGGTGGAGGATAACCATCTATATGGTAACTAAGTCACTATGTTGCCTATTGGTGGTAGAATTCCTCTGCTCTTCCTTTGAGATGCATTGTAATTCTTCTATCATAAAGAAAATCTGAAAATAATACTTACTATCATGGATGTTCAATGAAGCTAGGTCTAAGTTTGTATCCCTAAATACCCAATCCTCATTATTTGTCATCAAGTAAAGCTTGTCTTCTTCATTCAATTATTGTCTGCTAGCTACCATGGTCTCTACTTCTTACTAATTATTCATGCTAGATTGTATATGATCTTTATGAAATTTATGTCATGTTTCAAAACAAAATTAATCTATCTCTTGATTGAATTATAGCAAATTATAATAGTTTCGCTCACCTTTATGCAAGGTCTAGGGATTGAATATTTAATGGTAGATGATATCTAAGATTTGACTTATACATGTTCCAGATTTGATTTGGACCTTTGCCTTTATACCATTATGTTTTTTAGCCCATAAAATCTTCATTTTTATCATTTTTATTGCATGGATCCTATGTGGCATTGGTTTGGATCTTTCATGGAAATTTTCTTAAATGCCATTCTAACACTAGCCATTGGTATTTAATAATACCTCATTCCCTTCACTTTATATGATCAAAATATTGGATTAACATGAACCATTAATCATAATCATGGAAATTATTTTTTAATAAGTTCTTGGGCCTTAAGCCTCATGGTCTTGACATTTAGCATGCTCATGCATACTCCTCATGTTTCAAATCTTATGTCAGTCCCTTGTTGAATAGTCATTGGCCACATGGCAGGTCCATGGGTTTTTAGGGTTTTGTTGAAAATTCTCTAGTGACCATCACACTGATGGATCAAATCTAAAGACAAATCATTGGTTATTGATCTACAAACATGCCCAAACATTAAGTGATAACACTCTTAAAAGTCAAGACATAGGCTTACATCCCTTAGGCTAAAGCTTGTTTCATATTTATTGAGCTTAATCTATGTAATTTAAATCTATGTCATGATTCAAAAGAAGGTCAAGGCTAATGTATGTGTTGTGTTTTTATAACACAATGAGATACATTAGGATAAAATATTTAATCCATGTGTCACAAACCATGCTCAAAATAGGTTTAACATGAAATGAGTTTTACATAGGATAACTATATGATTTAAGGTCTATTAAGAAAAATTCCATGTGGATCCTTAAAGCATATAGTTAGGCTAAGTATATTTCTTGCATATATTTGAATTATAAAGATTGAGTCCTTCCATTTTGTGCATAGGTTGAGAATTTCCCTCTACTTAGTGTGCCACTTTAGAGTAAAAATGGGTTTAGGGACATTTTCTAAACACTGAGCAAGATATTTTGATTAGGTTAAATTTGATGATCTCATGTATTTTAAATATATCCTTGTGGATGTCAATTGATGTTCACATGGATGTCAAGTTTAATATATCTAATTTTTTATTTTAATGGATCTAAATTTGATAGTTGTGCAAGTGTCAAGTTTGTCCTTTCAAACATTTAAATGATGGTCATGTGAATGTAACTTTTAAGTTCATTAAAATATTTAGGGTCAAATGCAAGGACACCAATTGGAATTTTTGTAGGGATTCCTAGGGTTTTAGTGTTAATTCAATTCATTGGATCAAATTCAATAATAAAGTGATGGTTTTTTATTATAATCTAGGCCCTTACTTTTGATTAGCTATAGTGTCATGTGGCTCCATCTTCCTTTTAGTCCTCAAATGTAATGGTGTTGTGTGTCCATATTTTGGGCTCCTTACATCCTTTTGAGTTTTCAACTATGCTTCACTCCATTATATTGAGTCACTTTGAGTAATATTGGATCATTATATTATCTAAGATGTAGGCCTTTTAAGCCGAAGTTCCAAGAGATATTCACTCTGTCTGATTAAATATCATGATAAAATGACATCTGTAGGATCCTACAAAGTGTCAAGAAGTTAATGTTAGGCCATGGAGGCAATAAAAATTTAGTCTTAAGAAATTAAGACTAAGATCATGATGGTATTTAATGAATACATCAAGGTCTTGGTATTAAGCTCTTAGGCTAAGTTGGGGAATGTGAAAAGACCCTGCACAATGACATTTGGTTAGGCCATAAGGAACTTAAAAAGGGGAAAATAGCAAAAGGGGTCAATTTTTTTAGTCAATTCATGTTAATAAACACAACTAATCCTAAGATATGCATCTTATATCTATGTACATAAAAATTATTCGTACAAATTTGGGTTCTTACCTTTATTCAAATTTGAACTGAGGGTTTGCTAGGGTTTTAGAATGTAGGATTTTCAAGGATGTACACCATGTAACCTACACTTATAGTAAAATGAAAATATTAAGAAAGGTTAATATATATTAAATTAAATCAATACCATATATTCTTATTTATTAACAAAGTGGATGATATTCAAATTCTATAAAATACCTCGACATGCTGAAATCTTCATGTTTTATTCTGAGGGTTTCTCAAGGGTCCCAATTCAAAAAATGAGGTATGTTGGTCCCAAAAAATGATGACTCATGAGGGAAACATAGCAAGATGTTAGAATATATATAATTTGGGTTTAGATAAATGATTATGTGATCCACTTCACTTGATCAAAACCATCATCTATATTATATTATGGTTTAAACAAAGCTTGCACTTATAAAATTAAGGTCAAATACTAGGACATACTCAAAGTATTTGTGATTTTATTCCACTTAATTTTTGCCATTGGATTCAAAAAATAGATTTTATTTTCATGTCCTTAATCACTTACATTGACTTATAGTATCTTTAAATGTTCATAATGAACCATGTTTTAACTTAGGGAAGGCTTGGACATTGCTTTGCTACTAGGTAGGCATCCATAGCCCCGATAGAGATGCCTTTGGATCTGCTCATGGCCTTGCTCCATTTATAATTAGGGATATATAAACATAATGGATATTTATATAATCACCTTTACTTGAAAGCTTTAGATTTTTCATTGTATCCTATTTTGTATTTTCTTAGACTTTTATGCTTTCAACAAAGTTGGGAACCAAGATAGCTAGGTTTTAAGATTTGGTCAAGTATTTGATCTTTGGAAAACCATCTATGGTTACAACTCTTATCCTAGGAAAGGATGTTAATTAAGTGATAGTTTTGGGTATACCATGATAATTTGAGCCTCCATTCCCCTAGTCTAAGTTTTCTTAAAACTAGTTTGAGGTTGAGATAATGGTTAAGGTCCAATGAAATGATTGGCCTTTTCATTGGTCTTTATCAGTTTGTCTAAGATATAACATCATGATTTATATTTCAAAGCCATGGTTACTCCATGTATGGGATTCAAACCTTCATTCCTAAATTGGAGGGCATATTTTAAGCAAAATTAATAACTTCTAAGCTCAATATTGTCCCTAGGGACTTATTGGCATCAAGGAACCAAGCAACATGAAAGAAACACACCAAAAAATGAAAGGAAACAAAAAAGGAAAATAAATAAATATGTGCATACTTATGTAAAAACAAGGGACAATAAATAATTAATTGAATATAAACTAACTATCCTATCTACACTGATCTAATTATCTTATAGTTTACTCCATGAAGACCCCAAGAGGAGTAGTAAATAAATAGTGCTTGAGATAATGCTCATTGGTGTGTAGTTTAAAATTTAATCCTTATAAGTCCTTGAGTATAAATTTTTTATTGCCTAATTTTTCCATAGTATGATATGGGCCAAACCACAAGGGTGTGAATTTTCCATGTTTACCCTTAGGCTTAGATTCCTTCTCCCAAATGAAAACTAAGTCTCCTTGTTTGAACACTTTGATTTTGGATATTTTATCAAACCATCTCTTGATTATGGTTTGATGTATACCAAACTAATAAAAGGCTTTATCCCTCACATCTTCCATCTAAATTATATCTAACAATCTATAATTGTTTAGCTCTTGGCTCTCCTCCATGTATTCTTGCATAAATCTATATGTGGGAAATTTGAGAGTGATAGGAAAGGTGGGTTATTTTCCATAAAAGAATAGGAATGGTGAGGATTTTAAGGCTTACTTGATCCTTATCCCATCAGCCCAAAGTGAAAATCTAAGAATCTTTTGCCATACTATGGGTTTGTCTTGAGTAAACTTATTGATTGCCTTTATTAGGTTCTTATTTGTTGAATCAGAGACTCCATTCCCTTAGGGATAATGGTTGGATACAAAATTGAGAGTGATGTTATTATCATAAGACCATTTGATCATATCTATGGATATGAAGGTAGATCTATTATCACATACTAGAGATACTAGGGTACTAAACTTGGTACAAATGTTTTCTTCTAAGAAGATCACTTCCTCAGTTCTACATTACTTGGTGGCTATAGCTTCAATCAACCTTGTACAATAGTCCATGGTGGTAAAGACATATTTGTGACCTTCAAATGAATTGAGGTTGATTACGGCAATAAATTCCAACTCCCATTGAGTAAATGGTTTGTCAATCATGATTGGTTGTAGAGGAATTATTTCCTTTGGCTCTTTGGTGCTAAAAATTTGGCATGAATGACATTTACTCACATGTTTGTGAGCATCTTTAAAAATAGTTGGACAGTAATAGCTAGCCATAAACCTTTTGTGGGTTGTGGTTTTCCTAGATGGGTGTCCACTACCTATTTTTTCATGAAAGGTTCTTATGATTTGGGTGGCTTCTTGTGAGACACATCTCAAGTATATTCCTTTAAAGTTCCTTCTATACAAGATTCCATTATTGATCAAGTAGTGGGTTAGATTTAGCCTCAAGGCCCTCTTTTGATCCCTAGATAAACATGTAATATAAGTACCATTGATTAACAAATGTATGATTAGATCATACCACTCACTACCTTCAAATTTTTGTTCATCTACATGTATAATAATTAGTCTAGGGTTAGTATTAGCAAGCATCTGAATCAAACCTTCAAACCTTACTAACTTCATAGTTTTCATCTCTATGTCATATAATTGAAATATTGACATCCATTTACCTCTACATTCCCCTAATTCATTATGAATTAACATATGTTTGGTGGCAAGGTTTGGGAAGATGGCATGTACCTTATTTCTAAGGATTTAATGCCCAAATTTCTTAACTATCTTTACTAATGCATACACCTGTTTATCGATCAATGAATAATTTAACTCATCATTCTTAAAATTATTAATCATAAAAGCAATTGGGACCTTCAATTTTTTGAGTTAACACTACATCCATAGCATGGTCAGATACAAAGGAATAAAGGTAGAAGTCCCTTAAAAAATTAGGACTTATAAGGACTGGAGCTTGACTGTTGGCTTATTTAATGTCATTGAATGCTTTTCTACAATCTTCATTCCATGTGACCTTCTCATCCTTCTTCAACATGTCATTTAGTGGTTTGATAATTTTTGAAAAACCAAAAATAAACTTTCTTACAAAATTAATCTTACAAAATAATGAATTTAACTCTTTTTAACTATTTGGAGGTTCTATTCTAGATATGGTTTCTAATATTTTAGGATCTATATAGATTCCATCCTTAGTTATAATATGACCTAATCATTTCCCTTCAGTCACACAAAATATACTCTTTTTAGGGTTTAAATAAATGTCATACCTTCTACATCTTTCAAAAACCTATTGTAAATGCATGAAGTGATCTTACATATTTTTATAAAAAACTATTAGATCATCCATATATATGATAATGTACTTACCAATCAAGCCTTGGAAGGCATGGTCCATAAATCTTTCAGAGGTGGCTCCTGCATTGATGAGTCTAAAGGGAATTCATTTTTAAGTGAAGGATCCCCATTTTTTTGTGAAGGTTGTTTTCATGCTATCCTCTCTATCAACCAGTACTTAGTTTTAACCAAAAAATCCATCAAGAAATGACATCATAGCTGATCCTAAAAAAACATGAATTACTTGGTCTAGTGAAAGAAGGGGGTAGTTATCCTTCTCTGATGCTTTGTTAAAATTTTTGAAGTATATACAAAACCTAATTTCACCATTATTCTTCCTGATTAGCACAAAATTAGCCACTCAAGTAGAGTGCATGATGAGAAAAACTATCCTAGCATCTAGAAGTATCTTGACCTTAAAAATCATTGGCTATAGGATAGGGTTTATAGGCCTTTGATTCTACCTGAAGGGTTTGCATCTCTCTTTAAAGGGTATATTATGTGTGATGACCCTTGGATCAAATATTTTTAGGTCAACATAAGACCATACTATGACATCCTTGTATTGGGCAATAATTTCCTTAGCTTTCTTATTTTTAATGTTTGTGTAGGTCTTCCCAACATTTACCAGTTAGGGCTAATCATGAAGGCCTATATCAATAGCATTATAGTCTTTTACATATACCTTGAGAAGATTAGAAACCTTAAAAACATTATCCTTATCAAATAGTCTCTCTAAATAAATTATTCCCTTTGAGATCTTGTTGTCACTTAGCTGAATGACTTTACCATTAAATTTATCTTCCCTAGATATACTTTCATCAACTTCATCAATGATATGAGCATCAAATTATATAGAATTAATCATGAAATCCAATATCTATTGATCATCATTGAAGACTTGAAAAGGGATCAATTCAATGTTGAAGTTAGGAAAATCATGATTGGGCATGAGGTTAAGTATAATAGAGGGCAATTGATCAGTTCATTGATTTTATTTCCTTGGAATGGAATTAATGACAAAGGCATCATAGGATTTAATAAAATCCCAAACTCTAAATTTATACCTTTTTAAATATGAAAGTTTACATTGGTATTTACTTCTAACCTAGTTAACCATTAATTTTGAATCCCTATAAACTAGCAGTTCTTTGACCTTGTTTTTTATAGCAAATTGTAAACCAAGGATAAGGGCCTCATATTTAGTGATATTGTTAGTACAATGGAATTGGAGTCTTTAAGAAGTATGATACCTTTTTTCAATGGGGTCAGTAAAAAAATACCAATACCTAATCTAGTATGACACCTAGCACCATCAAAGTGTAATTTCCACAATCTAAGAACAACATAAGTAGCCTTGGTCTCACATACATCGTTAGTCTCTATGGTGAAAACCCCCAAGTATAAGTCTATTATTTTGAACCTCTAATTCAAAACATTGTATTCAATTATCATATGCTTCATTCTTGGTTCTCTCTCAACTCTGATGTGATTTGGGACACCTTTCCAAGGTAACCATAGATGTGAGTAATCTGTAGACATGTAACCATTCAAAGACTTAGTTCATTCCTTGCTCAATAATATTTCATAAACATCAATAATTTTAACCACATGAATATCAATGAATTGTTGCACTAGAGTATCAGAAGCTAGTTGTATATAATCATTTAATAATTCTCCTACAACTTTGACCCTAGATTTGTCTAATTGGGTGATAAACCTATTAGACTTTATAGGTGTTAAACCAATTTTATTTCATATTCATATAGGAATGATATTAGTATATTCTCCTAAATTTAATAATAAATTATGCAAGTTCTTACCAAGCATCCTGATAGTGATCAAGTAAGGAGGAGACTCAGCTTTGGTTTTATGAACTGCTACATTGGCATGATCAGTCTTAAAGGGTCTATACTTTCTTGACAAGGATTCAAAAAGGAGATCCCTTTTCTCTATAATATATATGAGTTCATGACATTTTATATTATCCTTTATCTTTTTCATGTCCTCAATTATGTTATAACCAATTTTGCCAAAAATAACTAGGAATATCAACATTGGGTTTATAAGTACTCCTTTTTGGTGGCTCATGACTATTACTTGAAGAGGTGTTAGGAGGAGTTCTAAAGTTGTTTAGAGGTGTTTACATAGTTATGGGATTTCTCTACTCTCTATTTCTCAAGAGATAGGTCTTCTTCATGAAATACTAAAAGTATTGGATCTTCTTAGGGACCTCATTAAGTTCATTTTCTTCTTGAAAGGGGAAATCAAAGGTGTCCACCATGAAGGCCTACTTAGATGGATTAGATATAGAGGTCCCTACACCACTTTATTTGTTACAGACCAACTCAAATGTTCCCATCACTTCTTTTAAGGCCTAAAAGGCTTTGCAAGATTATATACAATCAATTTCCACATGCTTCATAGTGCAATGTACCCTACAATAGTCTGGTAATGCAATATCATTAAGATTAATGTATATATTATTATTATTAGAATATTTTTCATTGGAATTATTATTATGAAAACTATCATTTTAAAATATGTTATTTGGCCTATTAAACCTTTTAAATGATAAATTTGTACCAAAGTGTTCTCCAGTACTACCCACTTGTTTTTGCAACTGAACGAAATCAATGTTTAATTTTTGAACCATTTTCAAGATGGATTCATTCTCATTTTTATGAGTTTCATAATTATGTACTTGTTTATTATTATTAAATGGTACCAAATCCCTTTGATCACTTAGTTTTTATCCACTCGTGGGATGAGTCAAGAATCTTAGACTTTGATTTGGAGCTACATGACTTAATGACAACTGGGTCAGATTTGGGAGTTGGTTTAAGGCTAGGATATTTTGGTTATTATTGGGAAAAAATTTCATCATAGGTAGGTGTGGGTTTACACTTGGGATTGAATAAGCCATTTGCCCTTGGAGTTGCATTTGATCATTAATGATTACTGATTCAGAATAGGCTTGGGATAATGAAGCTATAACTTGGATAGACCTATTTAACAACACAAAAGTAATATGATCTACTACATTATTATAGATCTCTAGTGTTAGGAATCATTGGGCTTGTATGGTTTCATGGTCCTACTATAAATATTTTGTAATATAGAATTGAAGGACCTAATAGGCTCATTGGCATCCCTTCTAATACTAGTGAACTGGTGATAAATAACACAAAGACTAATCATTTTACCAAATTGATCAATAAAGACATTGTTTAAATCATTCTAACTTATGATATAGTTATTAGGCAAATTTAAGAAACCATTCATAAGCAACATCTTATAAATTAGATAGAAACAACCTACATGCCACATCTTCATGCACAACATTAAATAATCTTAAAGTATCATTACAGGATTTTATATGTTCCTCAATAGTCACTACACCTATTGGACTAAATGTAGGTAGATATTTCTCAAGGTTTCTTGGAAGATTATGAACCACCCATGGCACATTAATTAAGGAATCCCCTAACAATACCATACTTGGGCAATAGTTGAAGGCATAGGTACCTTGAATTGTTGAAGTTGGAAGATATTTAGATATTTTGCATGTACCTATATCACATCTGACCTTTATATGAACCTCAAGTTCAAGTAAATGTTCTTTGGTCTCTGAGTGTGATCTTATCCTAATCTTGGGAAATTCTAGCTTGAAATTTGAAGATATTGCCTGAAATACAATGTGTAAAGTTAACTTTTATAAAGAACAAGAGTTAGAATTGCACATTGAGCTTATTTTGTAAAGGTGGCATGAATAATTTCAAAGGAAGTTGATCTTTGACTCAATTAGCTCAAAGGTGCATCTAACTATGTGAATATAGTCTATCTTAACAATTATAAGACTAAAAGAACTCATATATATGAAAATATGCCCACCTTTGATCAAAATGAGTCATTCTAACCTTAGATACTATGATTTTTTAAGGTTAAATCCAAAAGAAACAAGTTATAATTATTAAATAATGTCAAAGGAATCCCACATATGTGTTTAAAACAACAAAGATCAATGATATTTATATATTATATACTCAAAACACAAAGATATAGTGATCTTTAGGTAAATCAAACTAAGATCATCGAAGGTCTAAAGAAAGGCCCTCCTTTTAGTGCCAGTGGGAGCCATCTTGTTGATGTTTCCATTTATAACATAGGTGACCTTAGTGTTTAAATAACACTTCTCATTTTATAATCTATAAAATTTTGAGCATGATTTATAGGTTTGACAATCTACTTGTCTGTGGTGGTATATCACCATAGTAAGATAATTGTTTAATAATATTTATATAATTTTGTTGGTTGGGAACCACCTTGGCCCATTTTTCATGAGCCTTTGTTGATAACTAGTGAATTGTGATCTTAATATATGCTACATACTAATCTAAATGGATATTTATAATTTGAATTATACCAAAGTGATCATGGTGTAAAAAAAGAGCAAAGAGAAGGGTAGGGTAGAAAAGAAATAGGTGATTTCCAATTTTAATCCTAAACATTATGAAAAAGTATTAAAGGTGAATGAATACACATTTAACAAATATAAAATGTAACATAGCCTAAGCTCAAATCTCAATATATATCAAGAAAACTTTAGAGGAAAATGTTTAAGAATAATAATTAATAATGAAGTTTTCTTTAGGGATTTACCACTATAGTAAAATAGCTATTACACATCTAAATATAGAGCAAAAATGAGATGAAGTAAACCCTGAGATCTTTCAACTAATCTAGCATATGCACAAATAAAAAACCCTATGATTAAAGAATGTTATTCATAATTCAAATATACTATTCATATTCAAGACTTATACTAACAATTGAGAAAAAAGATATATTAGCAAATAACACATCAAAGTGGACAATCCTTGCAGAATTCCTTCATTCTATTAATTTCTTCAAGTAGACAAAGTTGCTTAAAAATCTATCCCTTTTTACAATGGTGATACATGCCTTTATAATAAGAATAGGTAGTATACCGGTCAGCTACAAAATATAGGTATAAAAAAGTATGGACAATTATCCTTAAAAGCTCTATAATACACATGCTTTCTCAAATCATACTGACCTAGAGGAAAATATGCTAACAAACTAGCATATGCCTTTATAATGGAATATTATACTATAAAATTCCACCTAATTTATATTAGAATATAATATTGTTCTAACTTTTTATTGGGGCCCATATTTTTTGTTGGAAAATGATCATTTCCCTCTCATGTTATTCATCAACCAGATGAAGATCCACAATGGGATTCATGATGCACTCCTCCTCTTGGTCTATTAGCTCATTGAATTCTTTGTCATTTCTAGCCAAGGCTTTCTTGATGCTTCTAGCTTCATTGATCCTCTCACCTTCATTGAATATCATTTCCAATATCTTTCTATTATCCTATCCAAATTGGCCTTTATTTTTTCCTTTGATTTCTTGAGTCACCAATGTGGATCTATGGTTGAACACTTCATCACTGATGAGGCCAAGGGAAGTAAGTTGTGCAAGGTTGAAAATCATGGTCCTAAAATGTTACTCAATTCTAATAATGATCCATTTATCATATTTTAGAAGCCTCATTACCTTGGTATGCCAGGAAATAAAGATTTGAACCTTATCAATAATAATCCCCAAGATTATGCCTAGGTGTCCCATACTTATCATTCTAAGTTTGGGATCTACTTCTTTGCATAAATGTTGAAGAGCTAAGAAATATTATCCTCTGAGTCCTACCATTGGGTGACCAAGTCCTTATCTAATGTATTTTGGTCCTCTAATGTAATTTCCCTCATCTTTATTGACTTTAATTCCTCAAACATGTCATAGAATAACTTGTCAAGCATCTTGACAATGGCATTTGGGACCTATAGGATTTCCTAGGTTTACAAGTTCTCCTTCTCCCTTTCCAAATTTTGGATCCTTTATTTTAGACCTCAGAATCTAACCTTGGCTTGTTTTGAATGTGCTTCCATCAATATTTCCACATGTTATTTATGTATTGTAGCATCACCAAGTTATTTTCCTATAATAGGGGTCAAACCCATTAAAGGTTCCACCTTTTGAAAGGTGAATTATTTTGTCCCAACCATGGTTATCTTGGTTGTTATTATTTTTAATCCTACTATCTTAGGATTGAAATAAACTATGGTAGTTAGTTATTTGAATTGGGGAGGTTATGAGCAATGCACCCCTGAGCTAGTAGATGTTCCTAAAGCATCCATCCTCTTATTTTATGAGCCTTGGGTGACCATAATTGTTCTATCTTCTTATTCCTTCATGATAGCCTTCATCTAGGGCTTCACATCATCATGTATATCCACACCAACCTTTTTTATGGCCCATGAGTCAAAGGGAGATGGGATTTTTTGAAATTTTCCATAGTTGAATTGGTTAGAAATGACTGGTCCATGGATTACAAATTCATCAGTAAATAGATTGACTTTACTAGTGGGATGAGTGAAGGTCAATCTAGGTTTCCTCCCTACTTCTACTAAGACCAAGGACAATTTTGAATTCCTCTTATCATGGGAGGCCACTATGACAAGTTCCTTTATGGTATCTTCTTTGGGCTCCTTTAAAGGATCTTCCTCTCATCTTGAGCCATAGTATTCTACAAGTTCCTTGAGATCACCCTCAAGTGTCTCTTCCAACTCCAAGGCTATCATGTCAACATACTGGATTGGAGAGGGTGGTCATTGTTGCATGGTTGAAGGTAGGGGTCCTTCTCCAGGTATTTATTATAATGTTACTTCTCCAACCTTCTCCATTATTTTTCCTTGATCATCTTGAATTAGCTCAACCTATTATTAGGACTACTATAGTTTTCTACCTAAGGTTGCTCATGAGCTATCCTAAATGGCCCAGGTAGTAAATGGTATTGAAAATAGTTCATTTTCCATGTTTCCCCATATGGATTGTTGTCTTTGACCAATCTATTCTCTAGCTTGATGTTGTGACTTTGGACCCTGGCTAACACTTCCCTATAGTTATTATCTCTAATGTATATCATGTCATAGACACCCAATTGGTGTACAGTGTCATAGACACCCAATTGGTGTACATACTCAAGATTCAACTTCTTGTCCTTTAGATTATCCCCCACCTTTTTTCTTAGATCCTATATTTTGAGTTCATCTAGCTGAAATCCAAATGAATTCCTTTGTGTGACCATAACTTCCACCTACTTCCAATCTCTAATTAGGGTTTTCCTAATTTCCAAAGGGAAGGGTTTAAGCAAACCCTTCATTTTTTATCTTCACACCTTATCAATGCCAAGGATGAGCTAGGAAGCAATATCCTACTTAGTAAGCTTATTTGGGACATATATTAGTATCCTATAGGGTTGTGACATGATTCCTTATATCCTAATTAATATGCAATTAAGATAATACTATACATCCCAAATCATCTCCACACATATTTTGATGAGTGGGTGAAGCCTAGGCATGGTGATGCCTATGATGGCCTCAAATATTATTGGGAAAATGAAGTCATAGAAAAAATACATGTGATTCCTATACTTGAATATGTGTATCTTGGATTAGTGGTGTGAGATAGTGGTCCTACCCTCTAGAGACCAATTCTTAATGCTAGGGAAGGTGATTGAAATAAGAAGGGAATCAAATAGGTAAGACATCATCTAAATTTTTTTGAAGGTCCTTTTCTTGATGGTTATGAATTTCTTGGTTGAGAATATGCTGATCAAATATCCAATTAGAGGGGTTAGTTTTTCTTCCATTAGGAAGTGTACATATGAGACCCAAACTTATTTACATAAGTTATTTAAGGGACACCAAAAGATCTATTCAACAAGGTCATAATCACCCTAATACCCTCTCTAAAATTATGATATGGATTTTTCCATCAAGAGTTCTAAGATGTGAGGCCATTGATGGAGCTAGGGTCTCAAGAGAGAGTACATGTCATGGATATTATTCCATGCTCTCATTTTGGGAAGTTCAACATGGAGAAGGAGTTTGTAGTAATTTTCAAAAGCAATAAGGTAAATGTATTGCACCTATTTTGAGTTATCCTCCTAAATAATCCATTCACTATCAATCCTACAATTTAAAAAAATGGGGTCAAGGACATCAATGCAGTGCATTACCTCTAGTTCTATCATGGCTTGGTGAAGGTTGGCCATCTGGATGGTAACCAGGTCACTATGGCACCTATTGGTGGTAACATTCCTCTTCTCTTCCTTTGATATGGGCTTTAGTTCATCTATCATAAAGAAAACATTAGACCAATCCTTAATCCATAGATGTTTAATGTGGCTAGGTGTACTTTTGTATATTTGAATACCCATCGCTCACTAATTGTTGTCAAATAAATATCAACTTCTTCCTTCAATTGCTATCTTATAGCTTCCATGGTCTCTACTTCTTACTAATTTTTCATGCTAGATTGAAAATGATATTTGTGAAAGATCTTTGGTGCTCAAAAACATAATTAAGCTATCTCTTGATTGAATTGTAGAAAATTGCATCCATTTGGGTTGACTTTATGTAGGGTCTAGTGTTTGGAGCTTTAATGGTAGAAGATATCTAAGATTTGGTATATACATGTTCTAGATTGTATTTGGACCTTTGCCTTTATACCTTTATGTTTTCAACCCCATAAGATATTTATTTTTGTCCTTTTCTACTTGTGTGGTGCTTATGTGGTACTAATCTAAATCGTTTGCAACATTTTTCATAAATGCCATTTGAACACTAGCCATTGATATTTAAAAATATCTCCTTCTTTTCACATCATTGGATCAAAATCCTAGATTAGCATGAAACATTGATCATAATCTAGGCCTTTATCTTCTAATTAGTTCATAGGCCTTAAGCCTTGTGGTCATGACACTTAGCACACTCATTCATCTTCCCCATGTTCCAAATATTATGTTATTTCCTTATCAAATAGTCATTGGCCATACAGTATGTCTATAGGTTATTGAGGTTTTATTGACAAGTCTCTAGGGAATTTTTCATCATTAGATCAAATCTAGTGACAAAGCATGGACTCTTGATTTACAAACATGCTCAAAAAGTAAGTTAGAACATTCTTTAATGTCAAGACTTAGGCTTACATCCCTTAGGATAAATTTTGATTCATGTTTATTGAGCATGGGACCAACCTTAAGCTAATGAATTTTAATCTAAGTCATGATTCAAAAGGAGGTCAAGGCATAAACACTCTAGGCTAATGTATGTGTTGTGTTTAGCAAACATGATGAAATACACTAGGCTAAAATATTTATGCTATGTGTCATAAACCATGATCAAAATAGGTTTAACATGAGATGATTTTATATAAGATAAGTCTATGATTTAAGGTCCATTATGCAAAATTCCATGTCGATCCTTAAAGCATAGACTTAGGCTAAGTATATTTCTTGGATATATTTATATTCTACATATCAAGGCCTTCCATTATGGGCATATGTTGAGAATTTCCCTCTACTTGGTAAGCCACTTTAGAGTAAAAATGGGTTTAGGGACATTATTTGAAAATTGAGCAAGATATTTTCATTGGGTTAAATTTGATGGTCTCATAAATGTCAAATACATCCTCATGGGTGTCAATTGATGATCACATGGATGTCTATTTTAATCTAGTATAGTTTTGATTTTAATGGATCTAAATTTTATGGTTGTGTAGACATCAAGTTTGTCTTTTATGATGTTTAAATGATGGTCACATGAACATAGATTTTAAGTTCATTAAAATCTTTAGGGTCAAATGCGAGGATGCCACTTGGCTTTTTTGTAGGGCTTCCCAAGGTTTTAGTGTTAATTTGCTTCATTAGATCAAATTCCATGATAAAATGATGGCCATGGATCATAATCCAGGCCCTTATTTTTGATTGGCTATAGTGTCAAGTGGGTCCATCTTCCTTTTAGCCCTCAAATGTAATGGTGTTGCATGTCCATCTTTTCGGCTCCCTATATCCTTTTGGATTTTCAACTAATATTCACTCCATCTGATCAAGTCCCTGTGAGTAAGCAAAGATCATTGGATTATCCAATATTCAAGCCTTTTAAGCCAAAGTTCTCATATATATTCTCTTTTTCTAATTGAATTTTTTTATAAAGAGACATCCATAGGATCTAGAAAAGTGTGAGGAAGTTAATGTTAGGACCATGGAGGTAATAAAAACATAGGCTTAAGGTGTTAATACTAAGGTCATGATGGTATTTAATGAATATATTAGGTCTTAGTATTAAGGTCTTAGGCTATGTTGGGGAATGTGAAAGGACCCTACACAATAACATTTGGTAAGGCTGTAAGGAACTTAAAAATGGGAAAATAACAAAGGGGGTCAAGTTTGTTAGTCAAGTCATGTTAAGATACATGACTAATCCTAAGATATGCATCTTATATCTAAGTCCATAAAAATCATTCCCACTAATTTGGGTTCTCACCTTTATTCAAATTTGAATTGAGGATTTGCTAGGGTTTTGGAAATGTAGGCTTCTTAGGGATGCACGCCATGAAACCTACACTTATATTCGAACAAAATTCATAAGCAAGTTTAGTCTAGATTAAAGCAAATCAAGACCGTATATGCTTGTTTCTTAACATAGTGGATGATCATAAAATTCTATAAAAGACTTTGACATTCTAAAATTTGAATGTTTTATTTTGAGGGTTTCTCAAGGGTCCCAATTCAAAAAATTGAGTATGTTGGTCCCAACAAAGCCAAGGCTACAAAAGATTGAAAAATGTAAACAAGTTATCCTTATGTAAGGAAGGATAACTCACCAAATAAAACCAAGGATACATGTCAAAAAAGATGGTAAAACAAAAATAAATGGAAAAAAGACTAAATAAAATGGTAAAAAAACATTGATGAGTGAGCAATAACAATCCACATCTCACTCAACAATGGAAAAGGGATGCATAAAAAAGGAAAACAATATTTATGAGTGAGAAGTAACAAGCCAACGACACTCAACAATGGAAAAAGGGTATGAACTTAGGTGTCCATAGTAGCAGGATAGAAAAATCATGAAAAATGGTAAAAGGAAAGTAAACTAAGTTTAGAAATGTAAAATCATGGTGTAGAGATAAAACAATCCATAGTTTTTCAAACATGTTTTTTTCTCTAAGGATAGATAAAAATGAAACAAATTAATGTTAGCATGTTCTTAAGAGGTGAAGAAGAAGGAAGTAAATAAGAGGGAAAATAGATTTAGAATCAAAATTTGGCTATCAAGGGGGGAAAATGAAATGGGTGGAGGGGAGAATGAAGGAAAAATTAAGCTAGAGGAACTCTTTGTCAAAGCCAAAACACTCAAATTAGGTTTGTTAAAACAAGAGGACTATCAACCTTAAGGAATATGAATAACTTATCTTAGCAACACAAGTCTTGGGTCAATAAATAAAGTATATATAACATCCAATGAAGGATTTATACATGAAAATTAAAAGGGACCTACTTCCCCATGATGTGTTACCTATTCTTTAGGACCCCTTATATATCCATCAGTCTACTATGAATATTAGGTACTTATGTGATAAAGTAGGTAGTACCATAGAGTTTTTTAAAATTCCCTATTCTAATCTGCTAGCCTACCACACCCTAAAGGACTTTAGCTCTATGTGAAGCCAACTATGGAGTTTGAGATTCAATTATAGATAGGAGATGTGCTTGAAATCACATCTTTTGGTGTGAATTTGACTTTAAAAATTTGTATGTTGCCTTTTAGATATCATTGCATTTTGTTTAAATTATTTAGATTTTAACTTTTTTGATGGATTTTTCTATTCCTCCTCCATACAGATTTGGAATACCAAACTTGGGTTCTAAAGATGAATTTTATTTGAAAACTTGGGACAAGGTTTCTAAGAGGGAGACACTTCAAAGAGCATAGGATCTAAGAGTCTCATAAATCAAGGTGAAATAAAAGTGCTATCTTGACTTTGACCTTTTTTTATGTAATGAAGAGATGAAAGGAAGGGGAAATCAAGGGGAATGATACATGGAACAATTTAAATTACTTAAAATCACAAAACAAAATGTGACAAAGGGAAAAGAGGGATATAATGATAGTAAATGGTGATTCCTTATCATAAGAAAGAGGTAAATGGAGGAAAACATGCTAACATAGATTATTGTGAAGATTTCATCTAGCAAAAGAAGAAAAATTGAAAGTTGATAACAAGGATCAAGAACATGAAAAGGTGGTAATTTTATGAGGAAGGTCAGGTCCTATCCACAGTCTTACAAAGAAACTCATAAAAGAGAGACCCAAGAAAGTGATAATAAGTAAGATAAAAGGTAAAATAAGGTAAGCAAAGAAATAATGGTATTTTGTGAGGGATGTTGGGTCTTATCCTTATTCTTACAAAGTGACTCACAAATAAAAAACCTAAAGGATGCAAAAACAAAATTGGCAAGAAGTAACAATGAAAGAGAAAAATAGAAAAAATATGGTGATTTTGTGAGGAATTCCAAGTTCTATCCATTGTCTTAAAAAGCAACTCACAAAAGAAAAACCCGAGTGAAAATGATGAGAAAATACAAGATAAATAAGACTATAACCAAAAGACCAAAAAGGAGGATTAAAGGTTTATGAAAGGAAGGCAACTATTATAGAGAGAAAGAACCATGCTTAGGTAAGCTAGAAAAATTATTAGATAGAAAACATGAAAATAAGTAAATGTTTAGGAAAAGACCTTTTTAGGAATTGGGTGTTTGTGAGCTCTTTGAAAACATGGAATTCATTGGTTTGAAGATGGTAAGTCCTTGGACTAAGAATGTATTTAACTAAATATTGGCCCCACCAGTTTTGGGAATTTTTACCTTTTTATCATGGGTGTAATATAATTTAAGGATAAGATCACCAACATTAAAAGTGTAGATTTTAACACATTTGTTTTGTTGTCTGGTGATACGAGCCTTGTATTGGTGATTAGATTACAAGGAAAAAAGATGATGTTCATCAAGAAGATGAAGGGCATGAATATGAGCTTCATGCAATTATTCATTGGTACTAATGCCATGAGGAGATATACAAAGAGAGAGAGAGAATTTCAACTTATAAAGGAAAAATTGACTCAAAACCATAGACTAGAGAAAATAAAGTTACCCTAGAGGTAGTTTATATGCTAGTCTAATAGGCCCAAAGTGTATGGAAAAGATGAATATGTCAATCTATGTGGGTTTCATGAATTATCTTTTGAAAAAGTTTATTGAGAATTTTATTTGTGGATTCAACTTGACCATTGAATTGTGGATAATAAGGCATGGAAAACTTATGATTGATATTGAATTTTATATAAATTTATTTAGCATGTTTGCTTTTGAAATTACCACCATTTTAATAAATGATAGTATGGAGAATGATAAAGTGGAAAATAATTTGGTTAAGAATAAATTTTGAAATGTTGGGATAAGTGATGTTAATGAGGGGCATGGATTCTACCCACTTGGTAGAATATTTATTAACAGTGATGATAAATACATGCCCATATTTGGAGCAAGGAATTTTACCAATGAGATAAAATCCCATGTGGAAAACAGCCATAGATACTTGATAGTTTAAATCTTGGAAGGAGGAAAATGGATAATATCATCATGAAGCTTTTAAGGAGTGTACTTTTTAGCATATTCAATTACATCTTTTTAAAGAGTAGGTTAAAATTAACCCATAAAAAGGAATTTATGTGTTGTATCATGTCTTCTATAGTGACCACCACAAATTCCCCCATGTTCTTGTTCAAGAAAATGAGGGAGCTCATCTTGAATAAAAAATGGAGCAAGCTGTATACACATAATATTTTCACACATTTATTGATTACTAAAACTTTTTATCTTGCAAGAACCTATCAAGTCTAAAAATATTTGAGTGCATGCATTAAGGGGTGCATTGAGAAAGGGGTGGGTAGACCTTTTATGCTTCATAAGATTTTTGTTCCTTTTTCCACTTGCTATCTACACTTTTGCCTCTTAAAACCTTAAAACCTAAGCTTATTTATCTCTTTACCATATATTCCCACCATTTGTCATGTCTTATCCCTCATTTATTACCTTGTTTCCCTCTTGACCTATTCAGTAAGCTAGGTCAACCTAGTTATCCTAGCTTATTCTAGGGATACTTTTCCTTTCCTTGTTATTTTGCATCTTGGCTGACCTAGCACAAACTTGAGGCTTTATCCTGATAATGTGCTAGGTCGACTTGGTTAACCTAGCATAGCCATCATGTCCAAAAGTCTTTAGGGTGAGATAATACTATATATATAAGGTCATTCCTTACCATTTAAAAATAGAGTTTAATTAATTGAATAAAGGTGAATGAACATTTTCTTATTGACCATTCTACTTGAGGAAAAAATCTTTAGGGTTTAATAATTTATTTTGGAGCTCTGATCTTGTCTTGTGGATAAGTCTTCTAGATGATTAGGTGGGTCATATAGCCTAGATATAATTTATCTTGGTTGTCTTTACAAAACACAATAATCTCTTGTGAAGCACCAATGGCCAAGGGAGAGGTTCAGGCTCGATAGGTCCATTTTCAAAGTTAAGTATTCCTAACTTTATTTATCCTTTGTAAGAGTAGATAGATAATGCAGTATGTATTATTTTCTCCCATGTGTTAGGATTTTATATAGATTGATGTGAGTATATGTCTCTTATACATGTTTAGTTTAGTTGTTATTTACTTTTTTTATCTAACCCCCACTTTGTGACACAAGCTTTGGTGAGTACTAGATTAGTTAACTTTTCTTGTTATTAGATTAGTTTAATTTCTTGTTTATTATCATAAGTGAATATAGAAACCATAGGACTCTTTTAGGGTTATTGTGTGATTATGTTAGACTATAGGCTTTAGAAACCTACCTAGTATGATGTGTATGATAGATGATACAAGTGATCCCCTAATAAGGTCTAGTGGATCCTCATATTGGTCATTCTCCCACTTAACAAGTGTGTGCCCCAATCAGAAGTGTAGGTGTGATCTATCTTATCCAATCCAATATTGATTCATGTGTATCATGTAATTTTGATTACATGCATTCTAGTGAACTCGACATGAATAAAACCCTTATAGGGTTTCTTTTACTTATTTTTATTCATTTTTTATTGTTTACATCATATGTATTGATTTGTTGGATCGATTCCATTAACCCAAACATTTTTATCTATGCATAAGAATAAGACACTAGATTGACCATCTCAACTCAACATAAACTTTTTTTAGCCTACTAGGTTGACCTAGTCGACCTAGCACATTTTTATCCACTTTACAAGTTCCTATTCATGATTCATAGTACAGGTTCCATATTTTAGACTTATAAATTTTTATTCAAGTCAACTAGGTCAACCATCTTGACTTAGTACATTTATAGATATCCAGTTCAGTCTTTTAGGTCAAGTGGGTCGACATAGCACACTTTTTCAACTTTTAAAATAGGTTCTTATCTCACTTGGTCGACCAATTGAACCTAGTTATTTAGATTAGGATAGTTCTCTCCAAGGTTAAAAGTTAATTACCTATTATATTTTCATCTCCAAAACACCAAGGTTATTTTCTATTTCTCTATATCTACTATACTTTGTAATTTTCTTTCAAAATTATAATCTTTTTATGTATACCAATTAGATTAACTAGTGTCAGTTTAATTGACTATATATTTCATTTCAATATCTTATTTTCCAAACTATTTATATGAATATTTCATTTCATTTTTCATATTTTTATCAATCCTTTCTATTTTCCTATCTGATGTGCTACAACAACTAGTTCAACTTTGCACTATTCTTGACCCTACTTTCTACCTCTGGCAACTGCACTAGGTTGACATTATCGACCTAGTAGATTTGATAGCTCTTGGGCACTACACTAGGTCGATCTAGTCAACCTAGTATAGTTTTTAGGCCTTTTTTCCCTTTTTGTTAGTTTTTATTCTCTGAACTAGGTCAATTCTATGGACCCTATCTAGCTTTATTGTCCCTATTTTGTACTAGGTCGATTAGGTTGACCTAGCTTTATTTCTATCACTTTCTGAATCCTTTGTTTTGTCATCTTGATTTCCTTCCTCTTTAATCATGGATTTATTATTAGGTGGCAACACAAAATCTCAAAAAATAGGCATGATGTGATTCACCAATCCTCATATGGTTTTCCATAGATAAATAAGTGTTCCTTTTGCAAATGCTAGTAATGTCCATATTACAACTCATACAATGGACTATGGGTTCCCTCATGATACTTATTTATAACATAATCCTTATTTTATCCATTAAATCCAACCTACATTATAGTATACTCTTGAAATGCTTTTCTTTATTAACTAATTTCCCTAACATAAAGGGAAAGATCCATCTACAATTTATAATCTCATGATTAGTGGTCAAGACAATGAACTTCATTCACCATGTTTTACATTCTCAAATGGATTTGGTAGTACTAATTTATTTGTTTCACAACCTCTCCCTTTGATCATGACCTCTTCTCATGCTTATTATTATTTTTTCCTTTCTTCTACCTCCATGCCTAGTATCTTAACTACCATGGTTGGTTCTACATCTAGTGAACCTCTCTTAATATCCACTATCCTTCATCCTTTCACTAGTTCATTTTTTACTACCCAAGGCATTCATGAATCTAGTGCTTCTTCCTCTATTCCATTCACTATTCCATATTTTTCTACACAAGCAAGCTCTAACTAGTGCCTCTCATTCTCATCATTCATCTCAAGCTCTCAACAACACCAATAGTGGTACCCAAGCCACTAATACCAATACCAACTCTTCTTATAATGTTATTCAAACTCACCAACTTGTATTTCAAACTCTCAATCAAATGAATGCTTTCCAATCCCATAACATAAATCAAATGATGAGGATTCAAAATCACCTTCTTCATATTCAAATGAAACCACAACCAATGGCTTGGGGCACACATAACCAAATTGTTTCTCCCCCTCCTATTTGAGATTATTAAGGCAATCTTATTCCTCAATCTCATTTAATCAATAAAAATATCAAGCATATAAAAAATAAACCTATTAATACTCAAATTCATAACATTGATATAGGAGGTATAACACCTACAATATCTTATAATGGATCAACTAATCATTTTCATCATATTAAAACATTTGGAAATCTTTAGAAATATTGGGTTAAATTAAACACCTTCGTCACTACCAAGATCTTTGTTAAGAACCTCACACGCAATGCCTTGGATTGGTACAACCAACTTATACCTCATTCCATTCTAATTTTTGAATATTTAGTGAATGATTTAGTACAAGAATTATAAACTACTGATCTTCCTAAAAACACTTTGGCCCATTTCATTAATTAAAAGCAAAGTTAAAATGAAACTGCCCAAGCATTTTTTAAATGATGGAAGACTTTATCAGACAAATGTCAACACAACATGGCCAATGATAAATTTTTTCATCTCTTTACAAATGATCTTTATCCCAAATTATAATATCAAGTCTATACCCTTTCTCCATGCACTTTGGAAGAATCTATAGATCAAGCTAAATGACAAGATTTCCTTGTGCATCAATTTGAGCCACCCCAACCTTCCATAGGTTCTCATATATTACTTAAAAATAAAAAACACAATGTTACTAATGATGGTTTTTTTAATTCATATGATACCATTCACCATGTTCAAGTTGTTGTTCCTAGCCCTTATTCAGAACTAGCTTACTATTCTCAATGATTTACTAATCCTCATTTCTCAAAAAATAACATTAATGGTCATAAACATATTTCCTTATCTAAATTTATTAAATGTATACCTTGGCATGTTCCTCATGACATTAACCCTACTCATCCTATGAAAACATGGTATGCTCCTAAAAAGTTTTGTTGGTTTCATGATAGTTGGGGTCATTCTTATGAGACCTATAGATATATTCATAATTTAGATATGTAATTTATTATTGGACATAATTTTGACTATTATTATATCAAGCACCAATGTCAATGATCTTATGATCATGCATTTAAATAATAAAAAACTCATGATAAATCTCAAGCCTTGAATCAAGTAAATGTTCATTTAGCTATTTATAAGGATCTTTTACCTAATCATCAACCTAATAATAGACCAATTAAATAAAAAAATGTAATCCCATCTCTTCCACCAATAATGTAGAAAGACTTTCAAAACTAATTTCTGAAGAAAATGTGGGTAGCATGACTAATATGCTAAGAGTAGTGGATTTCATTGATTCTCAACTTATTTACACCCTATCTCCTTCTCAAGAATACTATGTTATCCAAGATTATTCAATAATCATTTAAATGAGTTTGGGAAAGAATATCTTATAACCTTTGATGAAGATCCAACTTATGATTCTCCTCTAGATAACACATCCCATGTTATTTCTACAACTCTTTCACCATCTTCTCCTTCAAATGTTAATCAACCTTCTATTAACACCTCTTATAATCCTCAAAATTAAGTTAAAACTATTAGTTCATCATATCAACATGATTTACAACCTTCTTCTAAACCTTATCAATATTATAAACATAAATTTCAATTATCTTCGACACTTCCCTCCAAAAAACTCCTTAACCATTACACACCTATATCTAACAATCTTCTCATGGATTATGATGACTGGGATCCCATTATGGAGCTCACTAATATCCCTTCTCAAATTACATTTCTTAAACTCTTAAGGACATCTCCCCATCATTGGAAACATCTTATTCAACTATTATTGGAGATGAATGTCCCTCATCCTCCCTTAGTATGATGAGAGGTAGCCTTATTTGGTTTTGATGATAGTATCTTACAAGAATGTGAAGAGATGTCCATTAATGTTTATGAAACTATCAACACTTCTATTTCATTTAAATTTCCCATCACATATATAATTATTGATGAGATTCTACTTTATGCAGATGATCCTCCCCTATTTATTAACATCCAAATCACTGATATCCAAGTTAATCATGCTTTGATTGATGATGGTTCTGGTACTTGTGTTACTTCTCTTGATTTCATTAAAACCCTTAGATATTCTAAATGCCATATTAAGTCCACATGTAGCACCTGACAAGGATATGATAGAAGTAAAATGCCTCCTCTTAAGTGTGTGTTGATTCCCATTACAATCCCACCTGTCACCACTCATGTGAAGGTGATAATCTTTATCTTTCCTATTTCTTATAATATCTTTTTTGGTAGGCCATGGACTCATCCTATGCAAGATATCACCTCTTCTATCTATAAATTCATTAGATTACCTCATAATGGATACATTTATAGGATTCAAGGAGACATTAACCCTTAGAATTTTGAACAATTCCAAGATCATGGTGTTTTTAAGATTCTTACTCTTGAGCCTTTACCTATCATTCCATTTCGTGAGTCACAACATCTGATTTTTCCTATCAACTCAACCAGAGGATACAATGGACATCCTGACCTTATTGGTAATATTCCTCCAAACCTTTTAGACTCTAATGATGATGAGCTTAATTAGATTAATCTTAAGATAAAAAAATTTGATTTCACACCTCATCTCATCTTGCAAATTCTTGCTTCCTTTCAACCTCATTTTTGAAAACCTCCTTGTGATGATATTCTTGTAGTCTTATCCAAGACTCATCATTATATTCACCATGATTATTATGATGAAAAATTTATTTTGACTTGTGTCACCAATGTTCATTCACCTGATTATGATGATGGTTATGATCCTTTATTAGGTGGTCTTATCCAAGCCCATGATGCTGAGATTGTGTATTATAGTTCTTGTTTACTTGAGTATTTTCATACATCCTCTCATGTTATAAATTTTTTAGTTCATGATTATATTATTTTTCCTCTTTATCATAGAGTATAGATGGCACTAACACCTCTAGTTTCTAAGGAGCCCCATATGACTATGCTCATGGATCATGCTATGACCAGCCCTTATCATTTTTCTAGGTTCCCTAACTCTTGTCGTTGGTTTACTTCTAAGGTTAGTTATTCCTTGCTTAGACATTTTATTTATCCTCCTCCTCCTCCCATAGTGAAACCTATGTTATAACAAATTATTATTTCCTCTTCCACTATTAGTGAGCCTACTCTTACTTCTTTCACTAGTTCTCTTTATATTAACACTAGTTATCTTCCTTCTCCATCATTGCCTCATCTTGGTGATGGTTTACCTCATTTGCCTAAGATGTATCCTTTTCCCACTAAATGGGGGAATGAGTCATATCCCTCTTCTTCAACACATGTTAAACCTTCTCTTGTGAATGTTCTTCTTAAACACACTCACAAGCGTATTTATTGCTTTCATGGGATAGATACTCATTGTTATAACCATTGTCATAAGTTACAAAAATATATTAATATATTGCATCCTTCTTCCCCATCCATTAATACTAGCATACCTCCTCCAAAGATTATTCATAAATATATACCTAAGTATGGTGAGATGTATTTTATATGGTAGTAATGTAGCACACATCATATTGATCATTATCATATCCTTTAACATCATCTTAAGGATCATCTTATAGCTATCCTTAGACCAGCTATTGTTCCTCCCATAGATCATTATTGTAAGAAGGTTCCCCCTTTTTCTCCCATAGTTTTACCTCTATTGGTTTATTCTGTGCCTCCACCTGTGGTTCATTCTCCCCTTATGGACCCTCCTTCACCTACGGATCCTTCTCCACTAGTGATTCATCCTTCTCCCATAGATCCCATTCCCACAAATTCTTTTGATCATCCTTTGCCTAATTTCCCTCCTCAGAATGATCTAATGAGTATTCATAATTTTTTATTTGAGGATATTAGAAAATAAGTATTTTCCCATTATTCAATAAATATCGATGACACATTAGTAGTAGTTTATATCTAGCCTCGTAGAGATTTATTTGATGTCTTGGATAATGTGTGTGGATAGATTTACTAATACTTATGATCACATGCATGGTAATTTTACATTTATATTTTAATTGGATGTGTGCTCCATTTTTATTGATTTTTTATATATCTAATTATATCATTTGACACTATGCCAAATTCTTGCTTATCTTATATCATTAGCTTCTTTGTTGTACTATATTTCTTGTCAATTTTATATTCCATGTTTTTTCTTTGCATGTGTTTTTTATTCCTTATCATTTATTTATATTTCTCTTTTATTATTGTTACATCCCTTGGATATTTATTTTGTGAGTTTCTTTGGAAGACCACAGATAAGACCCAATAGATCCTCATAAAATCACCATATTTAGCTTGTTATTGTCTTGTATCTTCATGATTGTTTGTTTTATTATCCTTGATTTTCATAGATAATTGTCATGGTGAATTGGCTATATTTACCCTATTACATTTGGTTATAGTCTCCTTTTACCATGTGATCAGTTAGAAAATAGTCTTTCTCATTACTATTTCCTCTTAATGGTCTACCTATGAATCTCCCTTTTAATTTCTTCTTTTTTCTACAAACAAAGCATATACATGGTTGATATTTGAAATCACATATTTGTTCATTTTCAAGCCTAAGTATCATAGTCAGTATTTTTTGTTTGGTGATTTAGCTTCCTTGAGCCTTAGCCTACATGTCATTCATGTGTCTCACTATCTCTCTCATGCTTGGTCATTCCAAATTTGTATGGAAGAGGAATCTAAAAAAAAGGATTCAAAATAAATTTAAAATCCAAATCATTTAAACAAAAGGAAATGATATTAAAATGAAAAAATATGCAATATTCTTAAAATTCAAATCACATTAAAAGACATTATTCAAGCACATTTCCTATATCCAATCAAATCTCAAACTCCACATTCAACTTCACATAGATCCAAAGTCCTTTTGGGTGTGGAAGGTTAGTAGATTAGAATAAGGGAATTTAGAAAAATATTTTAGTGTCACTTAATTTCTCATGCAAATACCAAATCTTTGTAGTAGATTAATGGCTCTATAAGGGGTCCTGAGGAGTGAGGAACAAGTCATGGGGAGGTAGGTCCATTTTAATTTTTCATTTTACCAATCTACCTTCTTGAGTTAATCTTAGTATCACCCTTATCTACCTACAAAGCTTTGTGTCTATAGGGAATAGGTTTCCTTTATACATAGATAAGCACTAGTCACTTAGTGTCTTCTCATGTTCTTAGTATGCCTCTTATCTCCTAAGGTCTTCTCTTAAGATGCCTACATATTTTCTTTTTACACTCCATTTTTTCATTCCCTATCCTCATATTTTCTCTTGAGAAATATTTTTTTGATTTTTTATCACACTCTTGGGTTTTTATTTTGTGATTTGTAGGATAATACTACATATATGACCCGATAATTCCTCACAAAATTACCATCCTTTTTGTATTCAATAAAATATTAGTATTATACTTTACAATGTTGTTTTGGAATCCTTTTAGGTTTTTCATTTATGATTATTTTATCCTATTACCCTTATTCCCTATGTACTTGGTTGCTCATGCTTATTGCACCCCATGTGGTGTTCCCTTTATTGAGTTACAGTATAATACCATGGATAAGACCTAAACCTCCTCACAAAGTTTTCCAAATATCAAGTCACCATCAAATTACATGTGTCAATTTTGAGATATGATTCAATTGATTATGAAGTTACACATCATTTGACATGATTACTAGCTTGAACTAGTAACTTTTATGCTTAAGTCATTTTTATTTCACCTCTTATTTTCTTATTTTATGAGTGCATGTAAGATTTCAACCATTTATTTAATTTTGTCATACTTCCCAGCTTGAATTAGTGTGATAAATTTAAGACCAAATTTTCATTGACTTTTCATGTGTTTTTCTTACCTTGTGTAACCTTTTGCATACATTTCATTTTATTACTTTATTTTTCATACTTCCCAATGTGATATAGTATGATTTTACTTGTTTTAATTTGGTGAAAATTTATTTTTGTTTGAAAATAAATCCCTTTTTACCATCTTTTTTTCCATTTATTGGTTCTTTACACTTAGTCATTTTCATGTTATTACAAATTTCCCAAATTAAATTAGTGTGTAGTGCATTTTTGATTTATTATATTTTTCCAAGTCTTTTTGCCTATTTATTTTTAACCATACATGTGTTTCTCATAATGATAGAAAATAAACCACATCTCATATATTTCCTATAACATATACAACAAAACTAAATACATGTGATAGAAATAAATATGTCTAAAGCATCCACATACACAACCAACAAAATGATAACAATATATCCATAGAGACCACATACAAAATAACATCAATAAGCCAAATTTATACATCATATATATATATATATATATATATATATATATATATATATATATATATATCTCAATATTTTGATACAACATATTCAAACATAAGTAATGCTCTAAATCTAAGCTAGGCTCCATCTTGTATATCTCATGGCTTAGCCACATTGCCTATTGAGGCCTCAAATCTAACTCCTATTAATGATACACTATATTGAGGTAATTTGAGATATCAATCCCTTTAATTATCCATATAGACATGCTATCTTCACTTGTGACTATACTAACTTAGTTTGGGTTACTGCATGTGCTTGTATCAACTAGGTCTACATCATTATATATGCCTACATCATCTATATCACTATCTCCAAATGCATAACTCTCTCATCAACTAGGTCCTACTAGGCCTACCTCTCTCTTGCACCCATCTCTATTGGTGGTTTTTTCCTCTCTCTATGCATCTGTATCTACCTCATAGCCTCTCTCACTAGTCTAAACTATCTCACCTGAGCTAGGGTAGATGGTGCACTTAGATCCTCTAATATCATAGGGTCATATGGTTGTAAATTCTCATCTGGGATGTCATGGAGTTATCCCCTAACTAGGGACCCCCATCTCTCCTCATCCTTAGGTGTGCCTAAAAAATCACATCAAATGGATATTAGATCACTATAATATATCAAAAAATATATTTATCTCTTTATATTTCAATTCAAATCTTAAGTGATAAATTAATCATATTTTTCTTACCTATCTATGTCTCAACACTATGGTCTTATCATCTACACAACTACCTAGCATAGTATCCTTGTATTTGTGACATCTTAGTACCTCCTCTATAGGTTGCCTCTTTAGCTTTAACTCAGTTATCATGGCTCATGTCTATCTAAACCTATGCCTGAGCATTCTCTCACTCATCTATGTCTCCTCTATCTCCTCTACTAGACTCATCAAGGATGATGATGGTCTCTAATTTATCCTCCTACCTCTATTGATGTCATGTCCTTAGTGGCCACAAGTCATCTCTTTATGGATCTGGTGGTGGTACATCTAGTATCACTACCTCTACCTCCTCTTCCTACTCTAACCCTCATCATCCCTAATCAGTCCATGGTTACTCTCAACATGGCCTTAGTATTGGCCTCACTATCAATGGTCTCAATCCCCTCTTCCCTCATGGCTCCCTCAAATTCTAAGTCCACCACTTAAGCATGAGTATCAATGTCACTATATGAGGTAGACCCATCTATCCTAGCACCTATGCCTCTAGATGTGGCTCTCTTCACCATGTATAGTGTCTTATCACCTCTCTCCTCTTTATCACTTGTCCAACTATGTGCCAACTCTCTTAGGTAGTTGTTATTTTCTCATATGGTTTCCATACTATGTTGGTGTATCTCACCATTCATAGTTTTGGCATATGGGGCATGACTCACACTACCTATTCCTCTCTCCATCTCCTCACTCAAGGTGAGTTATCATTGACTACATGAGGCAAATTAGCTAGAGAATACATAAAAAATATCTCATATATCCATGTTATCAATAGTATTATTGGTCCCATAGTCTTCTTCCCTTTGACCAACATCTCATATATATCATGCATGAGCTAAAACTAGATGGTAAAGCCTAGATTGTATAATGCCCCCCCTCCAGTATCATCCTACTCAAGGTGATCACATATAGTGGTACCTTTCCATTTGAATTGTAATAGAGCACCCACTATGTCACAAGACCTATCATCACCTTTTATAGATCCATAATCTATGATATATAGACATCATCGATGATTTCTCTCCACCTTGGTAATATCATCTCTAAGATTGTAACCCACATGGCTAAGGCTCTCCTCTCCTCTCCTTTATCTGGTATCCCTCTGGTCATTAGTGCTCCTACCATAGGTAGCCCAAGGATGGAATGGAAATCCTCTAATGTGATATCCACCTCTATCACATCCCCATCCACCTCCCATCTAAAGGTGGTAGTCAATCATTCCTGACAACTAAAGAACATGACTTATAGGTCTATACTTAGGGGTATCCTACACATATCTACTATACATCCTAAACATATGGATATTAGTCTAACCCTATCTCCATCTATAAATATCTCCAATAAGTGTAGTAGCCAAGAAATGTCCAATAATCTCCAAAACCATCATCATCTCTGCAATAAATAAACAACAAAGGATGTATTAGTTCCTCCATGTCATGTATAATAACAAACATTCTTTATACATTGTATTTTTTCATAAACAAGTATATTTTATTCATTTCTTATCTATTTTAACCTATTTTTGTCCCCCTTTCCCCTTTTTAGTAATTTTGGATCATTATATCTCTATTTCAACTTTTTACATGCTTTTTGTGCTTACTTTGTTTCCTTGGTCAACCTAGTTTAACTAGAAAAATTCCTACTTTTCTCCATATTTCTTATTTTCCTTCTTATTATCTTTTATTTAGTGCTAATTTTCCATTTTGGCCCTTAAAAACTAATTTTATACCTCACATTAGGTTTTTGGTTCCATAATGTGCTAGGTCTACCTATACCCTCTAGGTTGACCAAAAGGATTTTTCCCTGATTTACTCTACTAGGTTAACCTGGTCGACCTAGTAGGTTTTAGTGTGCCAACCTAGCACCTTTTTCTATAAACTTATCTTTTTTTGAATTTTCCCTAATTCTTTCCAACCCATTTCCCATATTCCTATTTCCCTACCTTAGAATTTGATTTTGTTCATTTTTATCATAGATAAATGATTAAAATTAAATTGTATCAAAATCCACTTCATTCATTCCAAATTTTAAAATCTGGTTTGAGATTCTTAGATACATACTTGTAGTTCACCCACTCTCACTACTAGAGTTCCCTCTCATCTAGCATGTCATTACCTCACCATTCTAGCTTGTTTTCTCTCCAAATCTCTTTTTCTCTTCTCTTATAATGAAAAATAACAAAATGAATTCTCTTTTTCATATTTCAAACTACATTTTAGCAACTCAAATTCTTCATTTATTTTATTTTAGATTCATTATTTTTATCATATCTTTATTTTTTCAAACCATAAAATGTGTTAGATCCATGATGACATAGAGATTCTTTTTCACTATTATATGAATATCTTCCAAAAATTTTGATTTTTGCTATTTTGCACTAACTTCTATATGTTTATCTAAAGTGCTTTACATTGGACACCTTCACTTTCTTCCAATATTTTTCTCTAGCACTGAGGTAAGTTAAAGGAATGTGTTTTTCAATTCTATCCTTTAAATTATATTATTTAATTCTTACTGAACTCTACTTAGCATCAGTGTTATGTGTCATCATGTTCTATCCTAAAGCACCATCTCATGTTGCACTTACATGATAAATGATGAGCTTTGACTGGGGCATATGTATACACATAATATATTCACACTTTTATTAATTAATAACACTTTGTATCTTGAATAAAAATATCGAGTCTCAATATATTTGAGTGCATGCCTTAAGGGGTGCACTGAGAAATGGGTGGGTAGACCTTTGATGCTTCATAATATTGTTGTTTCTTTTTCCACTTGCTATCTACACTCTTACCTCCTAAAACCTTGAGCCATAATGTTATTTATCTCTTTTCTATCTATTCCCACCATTTTTCATGTCTTATCCCTCATTTCTTACCTTATTTCCCTTTTGACCTTTTTAGTAAGCTAAGTCAACCTGATCGACCTAGCTTATTCTAGGGATACTTTGTCTTTCCTTATTACTTTACATCTTGGTTGACCTAACACAAACTTTAGGTATTAGCTAGATAATGTGCTAGGTCAACCTAGTTGACCTAGTATAGCTGACATGTCCAAAATTCTTTAGGGTGAGATACTACTATACATACAAGGTCATTCCTTACCAATTCAGAAGAGAGTTGAATTAATCAAATAAGTGTGAATGAACATCTGCTTATTGACCATTTTACTTGAGGAATAAATCTTTAGGGTTAAATACTTTCTTTTGGAGATTTGATCTTATCTTGAGGAGAATTATTATGGATGCTTACGTAGGTCATGTATCCTAGAGCTGATTTATCTTGGTTATCCTTATAAGCCACAACAATCTCTTGTGAAGCACTATTGGTCAAGGGAGAGGTTGAGACTTGGTAGGTTCATCTTCAAAGATAAGTATTCATAACTTTATTTTTCCTTTGTAAGAGTAGATAGATAATATAGTATGTATTCTTATCTCACATGTAGTAGGATTTTATATACATTGACATGAGTACATGTCTCCTATACATGTTTAGTTTAGTTGTTATTTACTTGTTTTGATCTAACCCCCACTTTGTGCCATAAGCTTTGGTGAGCACAAGATTATTTTACTTTTCTTGTTATTAGATTAGTTTAATTTCTTATTTATTATCATAAGTGAATGTAGAAACCATAGGACTCTTTTAAGGTTATTGTGTGATTGTGTTAGACTATAGGCTTTGAAACCCTACCTAGCATGATGTGTTGTGATGAATGATACAACTAATCCCCTAATTGGGTCTAGAGAATACTCATATTGGTCATGATCCTACTTAACAAGTGTGTGACCTAATCAAAAGTGTATGTGTGATCTATCTTGTCTAATCTAGGATTGATTCATATTCATCATGAAATTTTGATTGCATACACAAGGTACCTTCAACATTCTGATGGTAAAAGATGTGTTGAGATACATATTTGAATGTTTGTTTACGAATGCATGTATTTTCATGAGATTATAAATTAGGAAGATATGTTTGTGTTCTATGAATTTAATGATGTATTTATACCAATGGCTTTGTATAATGTTAATAGACTCAATATGACAAATAGGAAAATTTGGTGGTTGAGTTAAAGATGGAGATTTTATTATCTGTATAATAAAAGAAGGATCAGAAAGGACTTGGTGTGTATGAAATAGAGAAGATGAAGTGAAAAAAGAATCAAAAATAGAATTTTTATCTCTAGGAATAGGCTCAATAATGAAAGAGATAGAATGCGTAGTGAGAGTGGTCATAATTTGTTGATAGGTAATAAGGTTCTCACTTCTACATTGATAGTCACCATTAACTTGACAACAATTAAGTTGAGAATCAATGTTGTCACTTGTATTTTCCACCCTTTGAGGATATGTCTTAGATTTCCTCATACAAGAGGCATAATTAAAACACCTCCAAGTTGTGGGTAGCCTAAGAATGAGGTGAATCTCTAGATAGGGCTTATTCCCTTGATGTGCCACTTGTAAATCACTACTATACCTAAAATTGTGAGGTAAAAGAGAGATAAAACTAAAATAAAGCTATCCTAAGGGAGGTGATACACCAAATTAGTTTATGACTACCAATTAGCTGCATGTTAAAAATGAGAATGAGAGACTAACCAAACATAGTCTTCTCTAATCTGCATTTTCTCACATCAATAATTCAAGGTTGTGATGAATGTTTAGGCTAGAAAGATTAAACAAGAGGCCTAGGATGACATTATTTGATTATACTAACTCAATCAACCTTGACACATCAATATAATACTTCACATGACCTATAAGAAGAATCTTTCAATTGTAAATAGGTGAGAGAATAAAATAATAATGTTAAGGAAAGAAGAAGTCACCACTAAGAAAAATCAATCAGCCCAAGTGAGCACACTATGGAATAGTAATGGAAGAGGTAAATATTTTTAATATTTATTGATCCATGGTATGAAAATGAGGTCTTCACCATACTTATGTGGATCATGATTTATAAAGGCCAAAATGGCTAGTTCTTATAGAACTTGAGAGAGAGAGAGAGAGAGAGGAGAGAGAGAGAGAGAGGAGAGAGAGAGAGAGAGAGAGAGAGAGAGAGAGAGAGAGGAGAGAGAGAGAGAGAGGAGAGAGAGAGAGAGAGAGAGAGAGAGAGAGAGAGAGAGAGAGAGAGAGAGAGAGAGAGAGAGAGGAGAGAGAGAGAGAGAGAGAGAGAGAGAGAGGAGAGGTACAAAGGTCACAAGGACACTTATAAATCTAGTAAAATGAGATAATTTTACATGATAAAGGAGTTTAAATTGATCATGCAAATTTAGGAAGCACAAGTTGTCACCCAAGTCATGAAACTCTTGCAATATGGCATGAAATTCCCTTTGTTGGATCAAAAAACTACCTTCTATATTCACCCCTATTTAAACATCCCAAAAATAATTAATGATAGGTAATAATGATTATAATAAGAAGTAATGAATTTAACATGTGACTCTTCATGAATTGGTTGTAGTCTTGATCATTTAGATTCCATTGAAGTGAGCCATCATTGCCTATACTCAAAGGAAACTCCTCTTTCACACACATTTAATACATGGCATCAAATTTGGATTAAATTTCTAATGAAAATAAATAAAATTAAGTTAATTATATGTTTCAATACCATACAGTTCCTTATAGGTATTAGGCATACCTTAAAATCAACCCACTTGATGTTTTTCACCCTTCTCACTATCATTTTCACTATGTTAGTTTTGGACTGGTTGAAATGAGAGTTATTATTGAGGTACTTAGGAGTTTTTATAAGGAATTAAATTTACATGGGAAGTTATCTTAAGTATTAATATTCCACTCTATGTGATTGGCATCTCTTGAAACCTTTAGAACCTACATAATATACAAATCAATCAAAAAGATCAATTTTGTGCCCTATTCATATAGATTTCTGTACAACTCATCCTAATGGTAGGGAGATTTAATGAGCATTATAAAACATATAATCCTTTTTATATGAAAAATATTCCATTTTTCGTGCATTATCTCCTTCATTTCCTTCCCTCAAGTCTAGACTAAGGTTTAACAGGGTTTTTTGGG